>BGPR01005853.1:0-84986 GCA_013235015.1 Araneus ventricosus
CTGTGCTTCGTTCAGTTACGTAGTACTAATTCAACTATGATTCAATCTACCACCAAATTAATAATAATTAAACGTTTTATCAAGAACTATATAAAATAGGAAGCACTTGGAAAAGACAGTTCTACAAAACAGACAGGAAAGCAAAGTAAAAGGAACCAGCGGGTAAAGCCTCCCTAAGCTTTCTCGTAAATACTTTCAAACGTATCATTTCCTTCCTACCGTTGAAAGTTCGAACCAACTGGCAGAATGCAATGACTATCAGAAGGTTTTCATTGTTGATTATAGTGATAATAAAATATTGGGGTGAAGAATCATATTCAAAAGACCGTATGTATTAAAACCATAATGTTATTTTTTTTATCAGAGCTCGAAGCAATGCCACCAGTTCGCGTGCGGAGAAGAAAACAGATAGCTTGCGCATGCGCCGGGATTGTTTTCAGCACGCGAGTAAAACAGTTTTGACAAACCAGCTGCTTCCTTGATCTCGCCGCCAGGGTGGTTTTGGCAGAACTGCTACTTAAGTTTTCAAGTGTCTCTTCTTTGCACAGGCATTTCTACTATTGCGCATGCGTAGCAGGAGTTGAACAAGTATGCGATTATACAGACCGACAGACAATCAACCCTTTGTTGGATTTGGCCCCAAAGATTTTATACGGACCTACGACGACGATAAAACTGTATTATAAAATTTTATCCATCTAACTTTTCAAGTTTTTTTGAGTTATAGAGGTTCGCATGTTATCGAACATACAGACAGACAGACTTCCCGTTGACGGATTTGGGTCCAAATTTGACAAAACCTACAAATTATGTTTTAAGACCACATACAAATTTTATCCCATCTAATAGTTTGCAGTTATCGTGTTACGAACACACAGACAGACATAATTCCAAAATTGTGTTTTCGGACTCAGGAAGGTCTACTTACGTGGAGATTCGTCAAAATCTCAGTTCAATTTTTTGTACAATGCTTTTCTCTTTATACTTTAATACGAGAAAGTAAAGAAAAGAACGTGGATTAATCTTGTCAGTTCAGAAAAGCATTGCCGATAATCTAAATAAGATGATTAGTCGTGAATTACTAAAGGGTTGTGGGTTGCTAAAAAATCGATCATTCATTGAAAAAACTTTTTTACAGAAACATTGGATTGCATTTCGAGTGGACTTAAATCTTGAACCCTAAAATGCTGCTTCTTCAACACATGGAATCGAAATCTGGATAAATAATTTTCTGCTAACGGATAAGAGTGAGAAGAAGATGTATATATATGAAGAAGAGTGTGGCTACCGCAAGATACATCAATTACTTTTAAGTGGTCCCATTTCAAAATAACTGGGCATTTTCTTGCATTACATGCTGTTTATTATACAGAGTAATTTAAAATTCTGCATGAAATATGTTAGAGGAGGTAGGAAATCACAGAATAAGATAAAATCACGAAGGAAATTTGGCTGAAACGCATACGGGGTGAAATAGAGACCGCTATCCATCAGAGAGCCGTAGTTGAATTCCTGTACTAGATTTTTAAAGCTCAAACTCTGTGAGGAACATTCAACAGTAAGCGAATGTTTAAGTTAGCGAGCTTGCCGAACTCGTCGAAAGAATATCCCTCATCGATCCAAATGTACGCAAAATGCCAAGTATTTTCGAAAAGATCGACCATTCCTTAAGCCGCCTCTGTGAAACGTGTGTAACTTTAAATAATAAGAACTTTTAGCAGTTACTGTGAAACTGGTTTGTGGACATGCAATCCAAGTGTGAAGTATCGCCAAATAAAGAATTCTCGCTCATTATTCACTTGTTATTTCTGCATCTTCGTCTATCCTCTAGTTCATTGGTGATACAATCGTTCCAGGTCATACATTCGTATGTAATTGAGGTTTGTTTTTGTGCTTTTTACTTCCCCTAACAGTCTGTACGCTGAATTTTAAATCATCCTATTTTTCCAAGACCTCACTACAAATTAAAACACAGTACTTTTATTTTGTATAGGTCTATTTATTGTATTGATTTGTAAATTTATTTCTTTGGTGAACTTTCTAAATATTATTGTTTCGCTGCTGCTCTTTTATATCAACAACGGTGCCAGACATTCCACTCCATCAAAATACAGCGCCTCAAAACTTAAGAAACGAGTTAAAATCAGAACTATGGAAATAACATTAAGGTTTATCTCTCGATCTCTCCAGGAATAATCGAAAACAAGGCTTCACTGCAACTAATGACACAACGAAAGTTAATTCCTCTGACTCTGCCGTCCTTATTTATTCATCTCTCGCTACCTTAGGAATTCTCATTCGACTGCAGGCACCTTAAGTGCCGTGGTGATTTAAATGAGAAGGCACTTCCATACGGCCTATATCACGAGAACCTGGTTCTTGTTTCTGAGAGAAAATATTTCATTTAATATATCTTGCTACTAATTCCTATGTATCGAGTTTCCTCAGGACACTACAGAAGTATGTTGTTAGATGGATAATTTAAAAAATGATTGAAGCCATACACTCTTTGTAAATTGCGATCTAGATATGGGCATTTGTTACATTAAAGAAAGTGGCATTTTATTATTAAAAGTGCATTACTTTTATAATCTGGACTGATTTGTAAATTTATTTCTTTGGTGAACTTTCTAAATATTATTGTTTCGCTGCTGCTTTTTTATATCAACAACGGTGCCAGACATTCCACTCCATCAAAATACAGCGCCTCAAGAAACGAGAATTCATTTAATATATCTTGCTACTAATTCCTATGTATCGAGTTTCCTCAGGGCACTACAGAAGTATGTTGTTAGATGGATAATTTAAAAAATGATTGAAGCCATACACTCTTTGTAAATTGCGATCTAGATATGGGCATTTGTTACATTAAAGAAAGTGGCATTTTATTATTAAAAGTGCATTACTTTTATAATCTGGACTGCGTATATAGTGTTGAATCAAATGAACCGTGAGATGGAGGAAAAGATGTTTTTGAAACAGGAAATTCTCGCCTTTGAAAAAAGGGGCAGTTTTTCGGTTGGGATATTCTCCTCCAGTGTTCACAGCGTTAACATTTTAGGGGATTCATGCAATCGCAGATATTCGAATAGTATAATTTTGCTTGCGATTGCTTTGTTAGGAGTGTTAAATCGATTACTGCGATTCAGCATGCGTTTTATCGTATATTCAAAAATCTGTCTAAATGATTCTTGTCTCTCACATAAACTACACTCATGTCCATAAATTAAGGATAATGAAGTTCAGGCAAAGAAAGAGACAGAAGCAAAACAAATTTGACTTATTTGTAAAGTCTATTTATTAAACAAAAGGTAAAGATCAAAACAGATGCTATATGTTTGACATAATTAATAAAAATTGCGATTTTTACTCCCTGGAACAAATTTCAAAAAAGAACCTATTTACAAAAAACAGTATAACATGGTTAGTATGATGGTTAATACGGAGTATGTCTCCCGGACGATGCAATACAGGCCTTACAACGCCTAGGCATGCTGAGTATCAAATTATCAATCTGATCTTGGGGAATATTACACCACTCATCAAGCAATGCCCTCCGAAGTTCCGGTAGACAGGTGGGAGGGGGTTGACGGGCTGCAATTCGTCGACCAAGCATATCCCACACATGCTCTATTGGATTCAAGTCCGGTGAGTATGCTGGCCAATCCGTACGGGTGATATCCTCCGATTGAAGGCATTCGTCTACAATGTTTTCATGGTGAGGACGGGCGTTGTCATCCATAAACAGAAATTCAGCACCCATGGCGCCCCGAAACAAACGTACATGTTGTTCCAAAATGACATCCACATGGCCACATCGATAGATGTGGCCTGTCATCGTTACACTCTGAACATGCAGGTCAGTTCTGGAACCAAGAATAATTCCTCCCCAAACGAGCCATCCTGCACCACCGTAATGGTGTCGTTCAATGGTGTTCTCTTGGTGGTAACGGGTACCTGGCGCTCTCCATATGAAAGTCCGGCGAGAATCAGACTGCAAACTAAACCTGGACTCGTCGGAAAACATCACACAAGACCACTGTTGCGGTGTCCACAATGCATGCTGTCTACTCCAGGCTAATCGCAGGCGACAGTGAGTTGCGGTAAGTGGAACACATCTGACAGGCCTACGAGCATATAGACCAATGTGCCCTAAGCGTCTGTACACGGTCTGCCTTGAAACTGTCGTACCGGTAGCTGAAGAGAGATGACGAGACAGGACTGATGCTGTGCTCCGTCTGTTTCTTTTGGCAGTAACTGCCAAATACCGGTCCTCATTCGGCGTTGTAACTCGGGGGCGACCTGTGCTGTAACATCTACTCACATTACCATCATCTTGGAATCGTTGCCAAAGCCTGGAGATGACACTCTGAGCGATTCCAAGTTCCTCGGATACTTCCAGCTGGGTACGTCCACATTCCAGTCGTCCGATAATTCTACCACGTAAAAAATCATCCAAATGCTTCCTTTGTGCCATAACTATGCGGTTATTACACTGAAAGGCTTTTAAAGCGCTTGTGAACAATTTTACTTCTTTGCCACCATTCCTTATATACCCCTCTCTTACACTCTCGTCATTGTGACGTACTATCCGAGCCTTCTGGTGGTTTCCTGTAATTTGCATATTCTTCTTCAAGATGTGTGTGATAATTCTACAGGTGAAATTTTTATTTTAGAGTTCAATTTCTGTGTGATTCTGAATTATCCTTAATTTATGGACATGAGTGTATATTACATTTTGTCAAAAACACTATCTACAATGATTCGATAACAATGACCAAATTATTAGTTTTATTATTAATTCAGATTATTATTTAAATATCTGCATGTAAGAAAGTCTCACCATATCCTTTTTTGTGTTAGCTTATCAGAAAATGGCTTCTTCTACAATTTTTCTTTTTTTTTCACTATGTAGCATGCTACAAAACTACTTGCTGGCAACCCTGTTTGGCAACCGTGCACCCCTCTCTTATAGTTTTTTCTGGTATTCCAATAAGAGCCGCCTCTCTCTCGTAAATCTATAGATGCATTTTATATTGAAAATGGCACGCTTTTAAAGTACAACTTTCAAAACTGTGCCCGAAAAGTTTTGTTATGTTTGTGGACGATTCCCGTTAAAATCATAAGGTGGACATTATTTTCTATAGTTTGGTTGGAAAGTTGGCGATAAATAGAAAAGTTGGGCTTCTCATGAGTGCTGCGTAAGTTAGAATGTGTTTTTCTGTGGAAGAAAGACAAAACTTCCATGCCATTTTCTGTCCTTGTGGTGTGGCATGAATCTTTAAATCATTTTCATGACTGCTACTTCTGTCTTGCGAACACAGAAGAATATTCAAATAAACAAAACCAGAAAATTGAATATCCTAATATCGCACCTACCTGAGTTTTATAGTATTTGTTCAAAATATTCATTAATGTAGTATCCCGCCAGGAGGCGCTCGTCCACTTTCTCTCTACCAGCTGACGTCACGTCACATGATCTTGCTCTAGTTAGCGACAGACATTGTTATGCTATGGCGAACGACGGAAAGCAACGCTAAAACGGCCTCGGATGATTTGACATGTCTTGATGCACAGGGCAGTGGCCGCCCTCCTAATTCTTTCACTTTTATCTTTTTGTATTTAAATGTGTGTGCCGTCTTAACTGTTTGTGTCGTCATCATTAAATTTCTTTAATAGCAGAACTGTGTCCTCACCTGTCTACAAAACTACACCACACACGGGACCTAGGCTCCCATACTAAATTAATGAAAACAAAGTCATCTGTTAACTCACTTACGATACGTTCACCAAAAAATGTGGAAAGGTTGAATCGGGTTAATATAAGTTGCGCCACTCTTCTCGGAAACACGCATCGGAATTTGAACACAGCAATCGCACTGTGAACCTTATTTTCAGTCCAGATATTTGATTTTGCCCATATAATTAATTTTTGCCCAGAATTTGAAGGAAATAAATTACTCAAATTAGAAGTTGTCTGTTGGGAAAGGTGGAGGCGAATTTATGCAAACATCCGTACAAATGCATAAACAAAAGTTGGCATTATTTCTAATGTAGGATTTTCCATACATGAATATTATGAAAAGTTATGTAATCACAAATGCTTATCTTTCAATAATTTTTTTCTTGCCAACACTAATGAGTTTGTGATTATTTCACAATTATGCTATTCTTCCGCCCATCAACAGAACTGGTACTGCTTCAAATATTATACGATTTCCACATTGCTGGAAACAAGATATACATGACCTCTTTGGCTACGTTTCAAGCTAGTACCAATGTTATAATTATGTGATTGCCACGAGTAAATTTCAACACTCGTGAATACATTTCTAAGCTAACAAATCTATGGAAAACATAAAATACAATGCATTCACGTTCGATTAAAAAAATGATAATACAAAGCATAATTATGGGAATCAAATTTTTTTGTTCAGCCATCAGTATTTGAAAATTAGTGCTATTATTCAATTACACAAAATAGTTTTATAAAATATAACGAATCATTAACCGATTTATTAGTTAAACTGTTTTTTTAATTTTTTTATTTTCACTGGAATCTTTTCAATATCAAGATATTTGCAGCAATTTCTTTTTGCTACAAAAAGACTAAAATGGATATATCGTATTTCATATTTACTATTCAATTCTCTTTTACTGAATGAATTTGATAGGTATTAATATAGCATAAACACCTTTAAAAAGAATAATCCAATCCATAAAATTATAGCGCATCAGTGGTAATTCTGAGAAGAAATAAAAGCAGATCTAAGGAAATAACGAAAATTAGCTTTGATCGTTCCGAAAAATATTCGAGAACAGAGATCTTGAGCGTTTAATGATTCAATTGCAAACGCTGAATTCTCTAATTCCTCTCCTTCTGTCTGAATTGATTCATCATTTGAAACTTAGAAAAGCCGCTCTGCTACAGGCGCCTTACGAACATCCTAAATTGAAATATCGAAGATTGCAATTAGGAAACAGTTTATTTAAAATATTTGCAACTTTTCCTACGCATCAATTCACTTTTGATAGACAGGTAAAGCTGCGAATAGTTAGAACAGGAACTATTTCCTCGATAGATAGTTTTACAATAATAAAACATGTCTGCCAGGTATTAAATTTTAACAGAATTTGTGAATGGATTAGCATAATGTGTCATTTTGAAAAAAATTAAATTGTTTATTAAGTGTAATAAAAATTTCAGCTATAAATGTTGTATTATTTGATAAAATAATACCACATATAATACCACATCTATAATATTTTATTAAATAACACCATATCTATAGTAAATAAGCTATACATGTGGTATTTTATCAAATATAAAGCAAATATCTAGTATAAGCTAATAAGTGAGAATTATATTAAATTAAGCTATTATTAGCATTAAAATTACAAGGCTTTTTCAAAAGGAATTCTAAGTTTTAAGACATTAATATGTATATGATATGGCACACATCTTTCAAGTAACTTTCTTTTGTTTGAGTTTTAAAATGAAAACCTTAAATGTATTCTCGAGGGAATTCGAATTCAAAACATACAATTTTTCCGTTCATTTGAACCTGTTTGGCTATAATTGTGATAACTCTCATTTTACGCCTACAGCTCTGCTGAACCATTACGTTATACTTGTTTACTGGCCTATAGGAACTCTATAGAATGAATTTTCAAAAAATTTTATTTTTATTATCAAATTCGTATTTATTATCACTGAACTGATTAATCTGCAACCATGGATAATTAAACGTTTGCGTTGCTCTTTTCATGAGTGAATGTTTCGTTGCTGTACTCTTATACAAAATGTTTCCTTTTTTTAATTCAAAAAAATTGTGAAATAAATTAATAATTTTGGAATATTGTCATTTCATTTTTTATTTACATAGAAATGCTGAAAATTTGGATAACATGAAGTAATAATTATGTCTCAGTATTTCATTGCTGACCTAATTCCGGACAATAGATGCATCGCTAACATAGAACTGGCACCTAGTGCATATTTTCTTACAAATGTATTTCCAAATCAACTAGAGCGTATTTTGAAGTCAGATGATGGTAGAAACATTCAAATCCGTTGAGGCCATTTCTATGGCAGACCATAATAAATGCTTCTTACTGGCATCAAACAATTCAGAGAAAAAGTCTTAGTAATTAGAAAGAAAAAATATCGGGGTTCATTCTTTGCAAAAGTGTGTAGGACCTACAAATCTGGAAATTCTTAAATGAAAAATTCTTATTTTTTCTCAGAGTACGTTAAAACTTTAAACATTATTTTTCCAAAATGTGATTTTCTTATAATTTTCAATTTATTAATCATGATAGTGGAAATTCTCTCCAAAATATTTAATTAATATTAATCATATTTGCTGTGGACTGAAATAATTAGGGAATCGACTATAACATTTTCAAAATGTTAAACTCTAGGCTGAATTTATATCCCATGCTAAAGCTATGTAATAATGCAAGGTGGGAATTACAAGGAAGAACCAGATAAAAAAAACCTGACATTTCATATTAATATACATGTAATTCATAAGTTTTTTCAACATTACAAAATTTTTAATTCACTACCTAGCCAATTCTTTTAAGATTAAATATGGAAATGGATATGGTGCACAGGTCATATATTTTTAACACAGAGTGTTTGAAAAAACGACCAATTTAGTCGAAAAAAGGCTTTCGAAAGTTTAGAAAATTTATTGATGAAACATTTGTGAGGGATTCATTAAATATTAATCTGAATTCCATCGGAAATACTGCCAAAATCACCTTTTAAAAAACATTTGGTTCCTAATGATTCCTTATATAATTAAACAATTAATTCCTTGGTCAATATGATGTTATACTTTACTTTTTTTGTAAGAGTCCTATTCATTTCTCCTCAATGTTATAGATCCTCTACTGTAAGAAGGAAGAAAATCAACATTTTCAGTTATTTTTTAAAATTTTGCTATATCGTTAATATTTCATAGGAATTAATACATCAACAACAATGCTAATAAAACCCACTTTCTCAAAAAATAACATTTGGGAGATACATTCCAAAAGAAAAAAGTTAAATCTAGAACTATCAAATAGCTTACGAAGGTTCGATCGTTCCGTGAATAATGAACAAAGGTCTTCTGGATCTAATGACTTAATAAGAATCGTTAATTCCTGTTACTCTTCCGTCCCGATTCATTCATCACTTGTTACCTTGGGAATTCCCATTCGTCGTCTAAAGCATCTAAAGAGCCGCCATGATTTACATACGAACGCTGCTTCTTAACGCCCGAAGAGGGATAATGCTGTCTTACTGTTTTGTGAAAATGGTTTCATTTCTGCTGTTTCGCATTGGTTTTACATTTCGATTGTATTTCGAGCCAAAGGGACTTTGAGGTAGATAGATTTAAATATTATTAAAGATGTGTGTCAGTTAGTAATCAGGATGTGAACATTATTTTATTAATTCAAAAGTTATTGTTGCTGTTAAAATGAAGTAATTGTTAGATGTGGCCTTTAAACATCGAGCAGGCTCACCTTATATAACATGAAATTTCGCACGTTTTTCCTAGATATGCTATTGTAAAATATCAATTTTTAAGACGGTAATTAAAAAATTAGGTTGTAATTGGATAAGGATTAATAAGTACAATTATTTTTAAAAAATATTTAAAAGGGAATGGAAACATAAAAGAATATAAAATGACCAAAGAATTGGCTGAATAATGTGAAAATAAAATAAATGAAATTTCCAATACTTCAATCGAAATGTTTACGTTTGTAATATAAAACTCTAAAGGCAATAAAGAAGTAAAAAACAATTGATATTTAGATATAAAAAGCAAGAAGTCAGATTTTTAATCATTTCATTGTTACGATCGCGTGTATCTCTAAAATACAAATAGCAGATTCACAGAATCCTATTAATGACTAGAATTCCAAACGATGACTAACAGTTCGTCGAAATCATCTGTAAAAATACCCAAGGTCATATTTTTGTAGTGCGTTCTGGTATAAAGACATAAAACGAAATTCTCATATATGCGTACCCGCTGGAATGTTAATCAAATACTAAGCAAGGAGTTATTTAGGCACACACATTTACAGCATAGTAATTATATCCTTACACAAATTAAGCGACAATTATTTCATGTTAGAAAATGATAACCTTAAAATGTTTTACTGCCAAATAAATTTTTTTCGAATTGTTTCCACAATTGAATCAGGTCCAAGAACTTTGAATGCCAAAGAGATCTAAGGCAGTCTTTCAAGTAGGAATTTTTAATTAACTTTGCTTTCTCACGGTAATTTAAGCGCACTGCTTTATTTCCATTCATTTCGAGAAATTAATATATAGATTATCGCATTTAATTATTTGTCTGCTGTCTGTGATGCATAACTGTTATATATAGAGAGATAGGTCTCAATCTGCTATGTTTCTATGAAACATATTTTATAGATCTTATTTTAAACCATACATGCGTTTTGCAAAATTATTCTTAGAATTTATCGAATTTTAATGTTATTTTGTTGGCATATCATAAATGTATTGAGTTTAAAAATTATATTCGAAAATTTGCAAATTATAAATAAAGATTTTGTTTCTTATCCATAGATATGTACATGATGCATTTGCAAATAATATTCATTTCATAGTTATTAATTTCATTTCTTTCTCTTTATTACATAGCTTTATTTAAATGGCAGGTAGCTGACGTCATAGTGAAACTACCGAGTTAAAATAATGCTAAGCGGTTGTCGGCAGTTGTTTTTAGGCCTCCGCAGAGAAGCATACAGGCGAAGCTATCTTGAATTCATCTTAAAGTTTGAAAGGAAGATTTAAATATTAGGTAAAATTATATTTAAAAAAAAACCTTTTTCTTGTTCCTCTTAATTGTTGTTCCGTGATGCTATCTTTTGCATTATTCTCGTCCAGAATTCTGTTTTTCTATTATATAATACAGGGTCGTCATAAATTTTTCGACCCATTTCAAAAATTTAAAAAAAAAAACCCGATAATGTTACAACTACGAATTTTTTAAATAAGACCGCATTTTAAAAAGTTTTTTTCAGATAGGTAACGCGCCGTTACGGTGGTCGTAAATTATTTGACATCTCCCATTTTTGACAGCCATTATCTGCAAAACTATTAAAGCTAGGAGAAAAATAAAAATATGTATTCGTAGGGAATTTTGCGCTATTTAATTTGTTAAATCAATTTTAATTCGAAAACGAATAGTTTTCGAGATATTCAAGAAAAACTAAAAAAAGAAAACCTGAAAACGCGCATCGGCTTCTGCTGATAAGTAGCCATTGCGTGCGCAAATCTCTCGCTGTAGCAAATTTATATTGCCTTAATGATACGCCACCTATCTGATTTTTTTATTTGCTCTCATTTAACACGATAAGCGCCATCTCAGTCACCGGTGACTGACACTGAATTTTCCATTTGGGACCGCGTCAGTTACCCCCTTCTGTACTATAGTTAGGAGAGAGCAGAGAAGGGATCATCTAATTAGATAGAAGGTTCGAATCTGAGACTTGAGTCGTGGCGCTTAACACATTAAAAAACACAGTTGTAAAATTATTAGTTTTTTATTATTAATTTTTGAAATGGATTCAATAATTTATGACCCCCTGTATTTCGCTACTCGCAGTTTGATGACCGATTTAGTCTTCAATAATTAAAGCAAATGCTTTCAGAACATCAGAATATAATACTTACATGCAGCTGCGGGTAACTAAACGTTTATTTTCAAGCACCTATACACGTTGGTACTGCTTAGGTATTCTTCAAATTGCTTATTTTTATAAAACTTGAATTAAACAAAAGTCGTTTTCTCAGATAAACTACATCTAAAAAATTATTTTTTGTATAACTGACATAATCCATTAAGTAAATTGTTTTCAAAATTATTCCGCTACTATAGAAAAGATGAAAACTCATTCCTTTTTTCTACGTCATTAACTGTTTAATTGGGCTACGCTCAAAGCATTGGATCGGAATTGATACAGCAGGAACAACTTTACCGTAAAACTATTCCATCAAGTAGTAACTCATCAAAGATATTTCCCAGACGGAATAAACCGAATGCGGAAATATGGAAACAACATGTATTAGATTTGATCATTCCTGGAATAATCGAGAAGGAAGCTCTTCTGCATCTAATGACTCAATAACAAACGTTAATTCCTTTCACTTTTCCGTCTGTATTCTTTTATCAATTGTTACCTCTGGAATTCCCATCTGTCTGCAGGCACCTAAGTTCCGCTGGGATTTAAATATGAGGGACATTTCCATCAGAGTCGTATTATTGCTATCAGAAAATGGCTCATTTAAGATCCCTTGCAGCTGTTCCTGTATATGAAGATTTCACAGTGAAACATATTTCAGATAGATGGTTTAAAAATTATTAAAGGCATCATTTGGCTATTAAGTTCCATTGGGATGGACGCCTTTGTTAGATTAAAAGTATCATTTTGATAATAAAAGCGTTTTAAATCTTAGATAAACTTTAGTCATGGCGTCTTGTCTCATCCTATGGAAGCGTTATTTCGAAGATGCAGATTGGTTTTGCTGAGGATTATTTGAATTAAAGGCATTATATCAAAATTGAATATGATTGCAAAAATAAATGATAACAACAATAAAATAAACTGTTTCGTAGATTGTAGGATAACATTTCAAATAGACAGTTTTTCCTTTGATTTCGTGAAGAATATTTAAAATTCTTATATGATGAATAGATACGTTTCATCTTCGCAATTCGATCCTGCTGGCGACAGACGACGTCTTTCGAAGCATATATTCGTCGTCTACTTGACACTGAATGTCAGTCTTGGCAACTATTCTCAACATTTCTTTCTTATTTACTGTTTTGAGAATGACTGAACTCAAAGTTTGTCTGCAAGCATTTTGCGCAAACGTTTTTAACATTTAGTTAATCTTTCAATCGATAAGTATTTATATATTAAATATGAGTAAAATATAATAAATTCAATTAAAATTAAAACAGTTTTATGTTACAAAATGGAAAGAATTAAAAATATTGTTTTTGATTTCGCAGGTTTAGCGTCGAGAATTCGATGTTGATGATAACAGCGAAATCCTAGTTCTACATTTGTGGTGTAAAATATTTAGAATAAAACGAGTTTGGATGAAATTATAATCAATAATTCATACCGGAAAGAAAATTTCTAGAGGTGAAACATCTAAAAACAGTTAATAACAATAATTTTTGGTAAATGACACCGATTTTATAAGTTGGTTTATACAGTTTCATGTTAACTTAAAAGGCAAGGGCAACATAGATGCTGACAATTAGATTTCTGGCATACTTAATTCGCATGCTTCAAAATAAGATATTGGTTATTTTTTTTGAATGAACTGTTTTTATTGCTTACAGAAATTGTATAACCATATTTGTGTTATTACTTATAAATTCATTGTACTTATGTGTTTCTTTGGTGACAGATGAAAATTTAGGTAAAAAATTGCGGTATACTGCGTCCTAGACTCTACAGCATATTTTGTGATAAGACTTTTAGGTACATTTTATCCACTTTTATATACCAGATTATTGATGCAGTCTGATTTTTTATCTTCATTCTGCTCCTCACAGCTATCTGTTTTTTTCTTAATTTAGAGAATTCGATTTATTTTTAATTATTTTTGTGTTCAATTATATTTGAAGGTTATTTTTGAGCATCTATAATACACAACATAGATACTAGTTTCATGTGGTACTTTGAATTCGATACAAAATTCGTTACAGACATTGAAAATTAGAAATACATTGTTTTGATAAATAATCATTTAAAATTTATCTTAATTTTGTTGGAAACGGATCGATGGTTTGAGAAATGAGAACGCGCAGCGCATGCGCTACTAACACTAACCTATCTTGCTCTGTACTTCACATCGGAATATTGCAAACCAGTGCCTCTATTATATGCAAATAATGACGGGAATGTGTCATTAAAAGTTTTAAAATAAGACGTCAAAAATGTCAAATAAAATAACGTGTTTCATAGTTTTAGTAACCTTACCGGAAACACAAGCGGAAAATCCAATGGGGAAAGATAGGACATCTTAGATTTTCTCAAGCAGAAAAGTGGTTAGAAATAAGTTCATCATAGAAGTGCACATTTTATTTAACAATATTGAATTCTTAAACCACTAGATACTGCTTTAAAACACTAAAGAAAAAGTGAAATTAAACTGGTGAATTATTATTTTTAAAATTTATTTTTCTATACAAATGTCCATTTAAATTACATTTTTACATTAAAATTATTTCTCCTTCTATTTTGTATCTTTTGTCTTTTTGGATATTTTGGTATTTTATTGACTACAAGATCAAAACGCTATTTAAAAAATTATATTCTAAAATAATTCCACTAATTTAATACAACATCAAAACTTCTAACAGTCATGTCTTATTTTTGGCATATATATGTATATATATATTTAGACGATAATCTCACATAGCCATTTTAATTGCCGAATAGAAATAAGTCCTAGAACAAGATTAAGAATCCTAAAACGTTGTCATCGGCTTAATTCCCCATCCAAATTTCAAACCTGCATATAGATTTTCTTATATCATTTATTTATTGCGTAGGTGATAGTCGGATATCATGTCTTTCTTAGGTATTAAGAAGAAAGATTTAAGTTAAAATTCTTCCCTAGTAAATATTTTCGTACTTATGATATCGCAACCTGAGCAAATATGAATCCGAAATAACGAGGGAAAATATCAAACAAATTCTGCAAATACCCGAAGCACACAGCTACTACTAAATCGCTTGCTGAAAGTTTATGAAAAATAAATGTGAAAGGGAAAAAATATGTTTAGCAATATGATTATAATTGATTCCAGTTTTTTTAATGTAATTCATTCATGAATTGCAGTTGTTTCTTTCATCTAAAATATATTACATAATGTGCCTTATATCGATATTTTAAGATGTGCATAAATTTTTATGCGAATACGTTTTTATGTATTTACGACGTTATTAATTCCAAAAAAGCCAAATTAAGCATTGGGATGTATTCTGCTCTTTCTTAGTAAGAATTTATTTCTATTTCTTTCTATTCACCCAAGCAATATTGTGAGTAGCAAGAATTTGAACAATTGATATGGATGTTTTAACAGCTGTGGGGCGTGTCTGTAGTTAACATGCTATATTTCTCATCTGGATATTATTTTCTTATTTCTTCTTAATTCTATACTGAAATGCTTATTAACACTTTAAGTGAGTGAATCAATTTTCCTGTCCGAGATATTCTTTTAATAAAACGTTTCAGAATTTTATTTTTACTTCGTGTTGGCTTTTCCTAAATTGTGGGAAATGGTTATTGTTGTTGCCTGTGCTGTATTTAAAATCAATACTTTCGCCTTCCTTCGTTTATTCATTCCCTAACTAATGATCTGCTTGTGACATTAATCAATTGATTATGATAAGCATCATAATTACCAATCCCGCAAGTGTTAGGAAGGAAATGGTGGAAATGTACCAATTCCTCCAGGAAGAAAAGCATGTCTATATGACTAATTATATGGAGGAGATATTATTTAATAAAACGTTTCAGAATTTTATTTTTACTTCGTGTTGGCTCTTCCTAAAGTGTGGGAAATGGTTATTGTTGTAGCCTGTGCTGTATTGAAAATCAGCACTTTCGCCTTCCTTCGTTCATTCATTCCCTAACTAATGATCTACTTGTGACATTAATCAATTGATTATGATAAGCATCATAATTACCAATCCCACAAGTGTTAGGAAGGAAATGGTGGAAATGTACCAATTCCTGCAGGAAGAAAAGCATGTCCATATGTCTTAATATATGGAGGAGAGGAAAAACTGTTCAAATTAATTTTCAAACATCTAATAATTCGGCTTTTAATTTTGAAAAGATCCGCAATCAGACAATGCTAAATCTTGGGAATTTTAATTGTGAATAATTAAAATTTTAGAGGATTGAAGCAAAGTAGACAAAATTTTCTGTCAGAAAAATAAATTACCCTTTTCGTAGAAAACTTCTGAATGGATAGGACAAGGGAGTTATTTTTATATTTTTGGCTCTTGACTTATTCTGAACAGTAGAGAAGCATCCGTTAATTCATTAAAAATATTGAATGTATCTACGCATGTAACTTGCACATGGAAATTTGCTAATAAATCCGCGGAAACAAAATATGCAATTGTATCTAGGACATAGTCTACACAGTTGTTTTCATTCATAACTCTTTGAAATAATTTATGTAAACCTTCTTTAACTTTTAATTCCATAAAGAGAATCTATGAAGTATTAGATTATAAATGATGTAAAAATTCATCTGCATTTCAGAAATGACAGCTACGCAAAGCAGCATTTCTATGACATAAAATTGATAGAAAACGTAACGGTAAAGAAAAGTTCCAAAGTTCCTGAAGTTATTCCGATTCGATGAATTAGCCGACAAATAAGGCGAATACTTTGTCACTTTGAATGATGAAGTGGATCAGATGCGATGAACTATGCCGAAATTTACAACAACAGAAGAGGATATAGGCTCTTGATGAATAATAATGCATTTTGAATCACACGAAGGCATCAGTCAGGATAGACGTTGGACTATCGCCAAGTTTCTAAAACTTGCTGCGTCAAACAAAATCGAATAACAAAAACTTTTGATCGATTATTTCATAATATTCAGCTGCATGTCAGAATATTTATAATTACTCTGCATATTATATATCGTTTGAAACCTGCTTGCTCAAATTAAGCTCTTGATCGAGCACTATAACGGAAATTTATGTTTTTTATTAAGGTGTTAAAAAATAGATTTCTTTTATTTTTGCCAAATACCATTTCACATGCAATCCTGCTTCCGTGCTATATAGAATTATAGTTTCTGTGATACTGCACTTTCCATTTTATCAACTGCTAATTTTCTGGCGATTCAATAATTAAAATCAGTAATTTGATTAATTATAAACTTCTTTCAGAATGTAGAGGAATGAGCTTGAATCAGAAAGAAATATAGCATTTAAAATGCTTGTCATAAGTTCCTTTCGTTTATTTGGTTGCAAAATATGATTCTGATGATAAAATTCTGATATCCATAACTTTTTTTATTTATTATCAATAGATTTTAAACATTGTGTTAAGTTTCGTCTTGTGAAGGACTTGGTATATTAAAGGGGTGAAATTTTATAAAAAATCACATTTATTGAAACCTTTAATCTCTATGTAAAAATTATTCGTTAAAGTTTTTAATAAATGGCTATATGGAATTTAACCAATACTTTTTCGAGGAATTGATCAAAAGTATTGAAAATACTTTTAAAGCATAATAGGCCGAGTTTTGCCACTTAAAACGGTTAAAATTTATAAAACTTCTAACACCTATCTAACAGTATTGCTACGCCTTCTACTGTATAACTTTATTTACTCAAAGAATCTGAAACGTAACGATTTCTTCGGGGATTTTTAAACGAAACTTCCAAGAAAGTGCAGAATAAATCCCTTAATCCCAGGAAGAAGTTCCACTTGAAAGAAATTCCATGAGAACAAACTTCTCTGACCCGAATTCCATCTCGAGCCACCTGTCATACCTATTGATGTCTTTTAATCCGGTTTGGAATGTCCCTAATGGTGCATCCGGCGTGATAAAAGTTGGGGTCCGGGAGACAGATCTGCCGGATCGATATTCAAAACTGCTGACACCTTTTCATCGCTGTGACGCAATTTGAGAGCAATTTGGAGTTCTCTGTCGTGGAGGCTCATAAGCGCCCGATTGTACTTCAGGACACTAAGCCTACTTCAACAAAAGGGGAAGGCTGAGCTGCTATTATGACAATGTCGTGCGGATCGTAAGCTTTGTATTTTATGTCAAACCTGCGACAAATTACAATGGCTTTCAAAGCTATAAACTGTACTTGAAAGGCACTGGAAATTATTTGTCTCGTGTCTAGATAATTAATGTGAATTGTGCGCATACTTATACCTTATTTTATACGCGATAATAGCAATTTCATTAAAAGTTGAAATATGTTTTATATAGAGGTATATATCTGAAGAGTTTTATAATAATGAAATAAAGAAATTTTACTGTAGCGTATATCGTACACTTTCTATTTTATATTAAACTCGCGACAAATTGCTATGGCTTCCAAAGCAGAAAAATGCACTTGGAAAATCTCTGCAATTAATTGGCTTATGCCATACTAATTAATGCGAAATATTTGCATATTTATTTTATATGCCATAAATGCAGTTTCAACAAAAGTTGAAATATTCAAAACTGCTGATCCCCTTTCATCGCTGTGACGCAATTTAGAGCAATTTGGAGTGTTCTGTCACGGAGAGTCATAAGCGTCTGATTATACATCGGGATACTAAGCCTACTTCAACAAAAGGAGTGTAATTGAGCTGTTATTAAGAGAAGCTCGTGCTGATCATAGGCTCTGCATTTTATGTCAAACCTGCGACAAATTACTATGGATTTCAAATCTGTAAAATGCACTTGAAATTGTATGTCGCATGTCTAGCTAATTAATGCAAATTGTTCGCATACTTCTGATTTCTTTTTTATTCAATAATTGCAATTTCAACAAAAGCCGAAGCCTCTTTTAAGTGGAGGAATATATCTGACGATTTTTAATTAGTTAAATTTGTTAGTATAATCATGAAATAAATTTTTTGTACTGTAGCGCAAACTTTACAAGTTATGTCCAACCCGCAATAAATGACTATGACTTCCAAAACCGTAAAATGTACTTGAGAGGCACTGGAAAATATTTTGTATATGTTCATCTGGGGTGAATGTGAATTGAACCCTTATTTATGATTTATTTTATGTACGAAAATTTGCATTGTAAACAAAAGTTCAATAACCTTTGATATAGCGGATGTTAGCAATTTTAAAAATCTAGTATAAAAGGAGTTTATTCAAGAAATCAAATTTTTACTGTTGCGCATATTGCAGATTTTGTATTTGATGTCAAACGAAAAATTGATATGCCTTCCAAAACTTAAATGTACTTAAAAGGCACTGGAAATTATTTGTTTTATGTTCAGCAGGTGAATTTGAATTGCTCCCATGTTTACGGTTCATTTTATACACAATGAATGCATTTTGTTGATAACTCAGTTATATTGCAGGATTTTGTTTTACTTATTTTAGAAAAAGGAATAACTATTGTCAGTGAAATAAGGAAGTAATGCTGTCCGCATCGTGGGCTATGAATTTTATGCAACTAGCAGCACACAAATCGCTAACTTTAAAACTAAACTACAAGAACTGGACATTTTTCTAGTATATGTTGGGATAGCTAATATGTTTGAAACAAAATACTAGCTTTATTTTTATAGATGATTTTTTATAAACATCATTAAACTAAAGTAAGTGGAATAAGGAAATTATATTTTTGTTAGATTAAATCGCAAGCTGCTGTATAATATAACACAGGTCTGCGATGAAAAAATTGTCGGTAAAGCAAGTGGTGTTTTTTATAGTTTTTTGGATGCTGTTTACTGGAAAAATAATGAAAACATTCCATCACGTACAGTTTCATCAGGAATCAAAATCTATTTTTTACGAATTTAGTATATTTCGGACCAAAAAGTATTATCTATATGAGTTCGATAAATATATTTATGGATTTAAAACAGTAAATTTGTGGATTAAACTACCAAACAAGAAAGAAGAAACTATTTCAATCCAGAATATTCCTCTGAATCAGTAAATTGCCTATTAAACACAATATTAAAGACAGAGGAAACCAGTTGAAACCAGATACCTCTCCTGCTTGCCAAAAAAGTGTTATTTCCACCGCTTCACATAAAATTAGGCCATATGAGTCAAGGCTTTACCAAAAGAAGGTGAATGCTTCAAATACCTTTGTGATCAGTTCCCGGGTTTATCCGAAGCAAAATTGAAGGAAGGTGGGTTTGTAGGACCAAGCATCAGGAAAATGATGAAAGATGAAAATTTTGAAACTAAAATGGAAACAGACGAAATAAAAACCTGGGAATCTTTCAAACTAGTTCTTACTAGCTTTCTTGGAAACAAAAAGGACCCAAACTACAAATCTATTGTAGAAGAGATAATAAAAAATTTCAAGATTTTAGGCTGTAGTATGAGCTGAAAAGTTCATTTTATCAATTCGCACCTGGACTATTTTCCTGAAAATTTAGGTGCAATTAGTGAGGAACAAGGTGAAAGATTTCACCAGTATATAAAGGAAATGGAGAGGCCATATCAAGGAAAAGAGAATATCAGCATGATAGCCGACTACTGCTGGATGCTACAAAGAGGCAATCCCTGCAAAGTTCACAAGAGGAAAAGTGACAAAAGAACTTTTGAGGTAAAGAAAAAACGTTACTATAAGGACTTGTAACTTTCTACCTATACTTAACAATTATTTAAACTAGGATATAAATGTAATTTATATGGATTTCTGAATGAATGAAATTTAAATGAAATGTCAAAATTTCGCGATTTCAACTGTTTCCTTCAAAATATGCAATCACTTTGTAAAAAATCCTTAGATAGATAGTGATTCTTAGTGATAGAAATAAATGGGTTTCATTTTTAGAATCAGCACCAAAAATAACATAAAAATCAGTCATCAAAATTAAAAGAATTTTCAAAAAGTATTTTTTGCAGGCCTGTGTAATCTTTGATAAAAATGTAATAATATTGGCCTATTTATTGAAAGATCAAACAGATATTTGAATAGCAGTATTTTAAATAAATAAATATCAAGTATGGTATTTAAATATCCTTGCTAATTCTACTTTTTATAGAAAAATATTTATACTTTCTTTTACAATTAAAAAAATATTGAATTACTTGAAATGAATACATCTTATCAATATTTAATTTATTCCTATTTATTAACCTTTCTAAGTAAAAAGGCAGACCATTTATTTTCTGTCCTACAAATTTAGTTAATCTCTAAATAGATGATACGCCATATTTGGGGCATTTATTGCAATTTAAATCTTTATAAGAACCTAAACGAAACTTGAAATACGAAAGCGTGTGCAAGTTTATTTTAGCTATTAACGTTTATAGCTATTTTGACTTGAAAACGGACTTAAATATAAAAAATCCTGCGATTTGATACACGGAGCAAACATGTCATGGAATGTATAGGGTTTCAGACTGTAGTATTGAGAATAAAATTCAAGTGAAATTGTAAAGAAAATCAGTTTTTAAAAGTTGTTTCTTTTGGTGTGTTACAACATAAGGCATTAAGAACTATATTAACAGATATGAAGGAAGATGTAACTTCGCAACTAATTTCATAACATTCATTCAAAGAATATTATTTAGAACAACTAGACATTTCTCTATTTATAATTGAATGTTAATATTTATATGACGGAAATAAGTTTATCGTCATATCCATTAGGAAAACTGAATCTCTCTTACAAATCTGGAAAACCTACATAATGATGAACGAATGCATGACACGCAGTCACATATTTGAAATTCAATGTCCAGCCTTATTTTCTTTGCAAATCAAATGCACTAAGCATAATAGCATTTTCATTCGTAGGAAGGGAGTGACCAGTTATTAAGCCAGAGACCCAATGCGAGATCGGAGAGAAAGTCAATATTGACTTAACCCTTATCTCCTTTCGACATTTCTCTAGGGATGCATTTTCAGACATATTTGCGTCATTCATCGTCTACAGACGAAATTTGGTCATTTTCATCTAGAAGTTCGGACAGATTGAGCTCCTTAAAATAGCCATTTGTTTCGTGCAATGCATTCATACCTTCATTCGCCGCTTCTGATTATTTCACCGGATAGCTTCATTTTACAGCTTTTTACAGCAGCATAGTGCTTTAGAGGATTGATTATCTATATATTTAAAATAATTTGGTAAAAAAAACCTTCACCGAGTCCGTCAGCCTCAACCACTCGACCGATTTTGACAATTTTTTTTTCAGTTGAAAGGTTATGACGTCGTCATCAAGGGTCGCCTTCTTCCCACCACCCCCATTTTCGAACGAAATCGAAAAAACTCTTTCCCACTGTACATTCTCTATGGGGAAAAAACCTTTTTGACTGTTCGCCAGCAACAACCATCCGACGAATTTCAACATTTTTTTAATTGAAAAGTTATGACGCCTAGATATATCATCATGGGTCGCCTGCACCCCATCCCTCCCCCTATTTTTGAACGAAATAGAAAAAATACTACTCCATCATACATACTCTGTATGTTTTTTCGATTTCGTTCCAAAATGGGGGTTTGTGGGGGGCAGGCGACCTTTGATGACATATCTAGTCGTCATAAGCTTTCATATGAAACAAAAATTGTCGAAATCCGTCGGGTGGTTGTTGCTGGTGAACTGTCCAAATGTTTTTCCCCACAGTAGGAAATAGATTTTCGATTTCGATCGAAAATGGGGTGGGGATAGGCGACCCTTTATAACATATCTAGACGTCATAAGCTTTCATATAAAATAAAAATTGTCGTAATCGGTAAGGGGATTGGGGCTGGGGAATTTCTACAAGGTATACTCATAGACAATGAACAGAGGAGAAGTGGTTTTTCAATTTCGTACGAAAATGGAGGGGGGGTGGACAGTCGACCATTGATAACATATCTAGACGTCTTATTCTCTCTAATGCAAAAAATGTCGAAATCTGTCTGGTGATTGGGGCCGGCGAATCTCTGAGGGCTTTACTATATTATTTCAAATATATAGATCCCAACAGTTCCATCACAATGGCGTGTCAAAAATATTGTAAAATACCTATTGTAGGTGATGGAAACTGTCTAGTTATGGCGATTTCATTCTGTATTTATTTAACTGAAGACTTTTATGCCGAAATTCGTGAAAAATTTATGCAAAACATTACAACTAGATGAGGTTTTACAATTTTAAAGGAATCTGTTGTCTACAAAGAATATGAAATCTACTATGGTTTTATGGTCTGTTCCACTGATCGTCATGCTCAAGTGAAAAAAGTAGTGACTGATAGCTTCGAAGCAGCAAGGTGGCAGGGGTAGTGCTGAGCAAAGTGGATGCTGGCCGCGCATGCGCCCGAATGGCGGTGAGAGCTGCTAGTAAGTTTTAGACACATAACATTATTGGATATGAAGTCATAAAGCTGTTTTAAAATACTAAAACAGCTTTACAGACTTCTTAACTTCATTCATATTTTAGTAAATTAGCCAATATATTATGTTATTTGCTAAAATAAATTTATTTAATTATACATCTGTTGTAATATTTGCAGAACTAAAATTCTAAAATCAAATATTGATTTGTCATCTTATATTATACTACTTTTAAATCCAATGCCTATTCGATATTTACGAAATTATAAAACCCATTCATTAAATAACAAAGAAAAAAATATAAATTTATTTAGTAGATTTCTTTTCAAAGTTCGAAGCCTTTCAAAAAGTTAAATAACAATCATAAACAAAATTATATAAGTTTTTAAAAGTAAAAATATACAGACGCCACAGCAGTTTAAATGAAAGTGTCTATATAATTCCTTAACATAATCAATGAATATTTTTTGAAGTATATAAGTTTTGAATATATAATTTAATGGAATATCTTTATTCATATAAAGTATTCAACATTTTGAAGATTATTTTTTTGTATTTTTACTTTCAATAAATCACCGATCGAAAAATAATAAAATGTTTGCATTAGCATTCTTTAGGAAGAATTTTTATAGTTATTTGAAAGTTTGTAGAGTTTTGAGGATTAATAAGACGACATTACTATTTTCAACGGTAGTGTCAGAGTTGCAGAGAACAGTGAAAAACGAAATTGGTAAACTTGCTATGCTTTGCAGCCCATGTACTAGATTCTAGATTTAAACTTTTTGATTACAAAATGACATTCTGTAACAAAAATAATTAAAATTCATTTATTGTCTTTTCAGAGATATTGAGAAAACTAGATGGAACAATTGCTCTCTATTTTAATTTAGCGATTAACAGTTAGGGGATCCCGGACAAAAGGTAATTATGGCAGAATGTTTTTCTTTTCTAACCGTTTACGAAAGTTTAAAAGAGCATATTTAATGATTATTGCTTGGAATAATCCATGTAGTTCATTCTATAAAATCTGGTGACTAAAGAAAAGATATAGTAATTATCATAACATAAAATATTTACAAAAATCAATAAAGATCCTTTATTTACTCTTTCTCTCTGCAATTACAAGTCATTAGTTTTAATTTTTCCAATTTTCATTTGGATTCTATTTATATGTTATGATATTAAGTTAAAGCATTTATAAATGTTTTCCTTTGTTTAGTTTTTGTCATTCTATAATTGAGGTTTGTATTTTCCTATTTTAGTTTGTATTTTTTTGCGTGTCTTGTTCTTGGAAGCAATAATTAATTTCATATTATATTTCATTAGCACCTCCGTTTGAATTGTATTCGATATCATATTTATATAATACTGTAAAAGTATGATGTAACCTTGCCATTATATATATATAGTCAAATTATATTTCAGTGAATTTTATAAAATAACAGAAAAACTATTAATAATGTTCCATGGGAAACATTTTAATTATGAATTATAGTTTTGCATTATTACAAAGCTGTCTTTTAAATTTATTAAAAATGAAACATTTATTATTAAAGGTTATCAAAAATATTAAAAATGTCATAACATTGTTTTAGCATTATTTTCACTGATATCGTATAGAAAAAAACAAGTACCACATAAAACTTAGAAATTTTTATTCCATCATTTTATACAACAAAAAATGAGCTGTATTTCAACTGCATTTTGATCAAAGTATTTTAATTTTTTTCTATTCAAAGAAAGTTTTCTTTTTAATTTTAAATGAAAATTAAGGATTAATTCATTTGGGAATTAGTGTAACTTGTGTATTGTTTTACTATATTTTATAAAATGTCTGCCAACGAAATCAGAACTGTATAATTAATTATATAAATTTCGATTTATAATCAGGAAATGAAGGAATGTAGTTAGAAAAATAAACATATTTTGAATAAATACAATGAAGGTGAAAACTTATATTTTAAACATAATGATGTTACATAAGAGCATCATGCCACGCATTTTATATCTTGTTTGATTTCGTACCATTTTTAAAATGTCACTGTTTAGAACATTTTTTTTCACAAAGTAACTCGTTTCAAAACCTTATACCTAAAATATCACAATCTGTGCCATTTATTTTAAACGTTTTATCAGTTTTTATCAATTCAAAAATAAAAATTTTACAGTTCATTTTGATGTAATTAAAACAGTAGATTTCAAACTGATCTGCTGACAACAGCAGGAAAGCTGTTGGAAAAAGAGTATTACTTTACATGAAGAAAAGAAAATAACTTTCAGAAATAGTAGTAGATAAGACGACAAAAATTTATTCTTAACACAGTAGTCTCATGTTTGAGAACTGTCAGTCAGTCACTCTGTTGGGAAAAGTACCAGACGTGAATTTCATCAGGACTTAACATTTTTTTTCTTTCCCACCAGAGAAAAGTGCTTTTTGAAGATGATTTCATTTCTACAAGATGTTTATATGCAGAAATTAATATTAAATTTCTTTGTCTGCTATGTTGACTGATGAAAATGTCACGATAAAACAAATACGATGCTCGAATAGAACAAATAATTTTTAGTAGTATTTCAAATTCTAATAAAAATCTCATATTCATTTCAAGAAAATCCGTGTTAATTTTTTTAGTATTTCGTTTCATTATTTTTACATACTGGAACAAATTTGAGTTACTTACGTATTTCCTATCATTAATAGAGTGCATAACAAATTATTATTAAGAATAAAATTGCCTAACTTTAGTTGAAGAATATAAACGATAACACCTGATATTCAAAAATTTACATATTTCATTACAAAATGCCTCAATCAAAATTAAAGTGGAAAGATGAATTAAATAATATAACTTTGTTAGAAATATGCAGAAGTTTATTTAAAATATACGGATTTTTTGCCGTAATTAATTAATAAATACCTGCACCATAATATTTTATTTGTGTTGCAGGAAAACGGTTTGCTCGCATTGAAAGAAATGCCGAACATGCTAACTTGAATAATTACATTTAAAAGAAAAGTTTCTCGAAGATACATTTACAAATTTTAAGGAATACAATAAAAAAGCTCTAATTTATGAGGACATTTGGATATTTCTGCCCAACATTATTCCTTTTAAATGAAAAAAATGGAAGGAGAGGTTATTTTGTTACTGTTTGTTAAAACGAGAAAGAACATAACTTTTAATTCTTAAGTCATGAAGCATTATTTTCAAAAGTTTGCGAAAAAATAGAGACTGTATGAATTAACAAAAATTTGTTTGAAATTTTAGCTTTAATATTTTGTGTAAAACACACTCTTAAATGCCGTGCATTTTATTACACATTTAAATATTATTATTTTTATTATTATCATTTAGATTACAGTAATTTAAAATCCCTGCATTTTCTTTTAAATCGAGGATTCTAGTAAAGTCTGTTTCTCCCTTCTCAATTCTGAAAAATAAATAAGTGGTCTTATTTCTGCACCCAAGTCGACTATTCATGACTTTCCGCACTGGACATAAAGTCTATGACAAAGATAAAGAAACAACAGAAAAAAATGTAGGTAAAAATTATTTACAAGGTAATGAGAGGATACATATTTTCGTAAAATAATTAAGCTATTTTAACAAGGATACCCTTGAAGACCTTTCTTTTTATACTAGCAATACTAAAACTTATTTTTTAAAGAACAAAATAAAGCAATGTTGGTAGGCATGAAAAGTATCATGACCTCTTACTCTAGATAGAATTTAATTCAGGTCTTATTCAGTTATTTTTGATACACGAGCAGCGAAAAAAATATTAATTGCTATAGAAAAATAAATGCAGTTTCTAAAATTAACGAGTCAGATTTTTATTGCCAATTAAATTTAATAAATTTTTCCACCAATATTTTATTCATAACTTTCGACGCATTAATTGAAATCATAAAAAAAGATATTCCAAAATCAGACGTAACAATTTTCTGAATTAAATATATAGTTGTCTTTTGAGAAATACCGATTTAAAAAAAAAAAAAACTTTCTAAAATGCTTTAATGTGCTCCTCTATTTTTTTAATCAAATTTTTGAAATAGACTTTTTTCTTTGTAAATTATCTCTTACTGGAAACCAATTTATTTTGCTCATTTATCTTAATTTGAGACAGGCGTATTAATTATATCTCTGAAAAATTATTCTGAGAAAAGTTCTGACCATTAAGTGTAAAATAACAATGCTAAAGCTGCCGTCAGTTATTTCTACCGCTGAAGTCCGTGTAATCGGATACAAATCTCAAAGAATGAATTATATTTGCTGACGGAAATGAAATTCCCAACGAAATTACCCTTTTCAGTCATAAGTAATTTTACACCGATGGGTGAAGTTAGTGGATTTTCAAGAATAAAGAAGCATCATCCACAGGAAATTAAAAGATCGTCTCTTCTTTAGAAATTAAAACTTCTTTTTTCAACGTATTTTTCCCGAATAAAGCATTTCGAATAGAGTTGTTATGTACTTAACCCGTCTTACATTTTTTTCTTATAAGTTGAAAAAGTTTTAATTGAAATTATTATTTCTCTGGAATAAATTTTACTTGGAACATTTTGCTACATTATTATGAGAAGAACAACATTTCTTATACTACATAATTATTAAAAATATCTTATTTATTATAATCGTGCTTTTAATTTCAAATAACGATTTTTGGAATCTGCTTTTCTTAGGCCCGCATATTTAGTCCATTAAGTTTTTCATTTACCATTAGGTTTTCCATTTATCATTAGGTTGCCAATATGAAGTCTCATATCCTAACCCTTGTATAACGTGTTCAAACATGTGCATATAAACAGTTATTTCTAATCTCTAGTACATTAATCTGTGTACATTAGTCTTCGAGTTCGGAGGTATGCTTGGGGATAAAGATAAAGTACATTATTTTGTGTAATTTAAATATGTATTTAATGCGTAGGGTATTCGTTTAATTATTTTTTTCTCTTTTAATGATTTTCTAAATGGTTATGATTAATTGTTTTCCTCTTTACAAATCACATATTTTTATTACATTCTCATTTTTTAAATATTTCATGTACCCATGTGTACTGTTTCATGAATTATTGTTTCTTTTAATTATTAATCCCTATTAGCGCAAGATATTTTACGATATATTCACAACAGTGTCCGGTATTCTGAATGGCTTACAATGACGTGAACATATCTTAGCAATATGGTACAGCATCTGGTGCTTTTAGGGATATTTGGAGTATCAATTATAGATGGAATTTTGCTTGATAATTTGCCATAAAATTCTGGATTTTACTCCCTTTTATTCGCATCTTTCAATTATATTTTTCGTTTATTGTAGTTTGCATTTATTATTATTTCTTTTTTTTATTCTTTCAATTAATTTTCTACCGTTTTTGGAAAGGAATATTTCAGCAAATTCTTCTAATCGCTTAACACAATTACTGTATCGAGGGTTCGTTTTGTATTTTCACTATTATTCTAAAATGAACTACTGTGATCGGAGACAAGGAATAACGACTTCATTTTTAGTCCCAATGAATTTATTTACTTTTTGAAAATGAGACGCTACACAAAAACACACAAAACGTAAGCAAAACAAACAAAATACACTATATGCCCAAAAGTATCCAGTATTTTCACATTTTTTAGAATTTCTCCGGAATGGTTTAACCGACTGCCTTTAAACTTCGGACATGTGATGAATAGATAATAACTCACATTTTACATTGAAGATGGTCCCTAAGGCAATTAGGGGCCGTCTACAAACTGAAGAGACAAACACGTTTTGGCCCACCCTTACACAGAATACTCATATCAAGATGAAACTTTCAGAATGGTAATGTTTAATGTCATATAATTACAGAATATTTGTAAACTCAACGCAAATATTGAAGACATAAAGATTTTCTTAAAAAATTCAAATTTTTCCCACCTGTTTTTATAACATGTAGAGTTTGTTATATTATACGAAACTTACAGAAAAGATGACAATATAGTTAAAGAAGCATTTGTGTAAAACTTTGGAAAAGAATTGTTGAATATTACAGGAATTATAGAAATGTTAGTAAATAGTGTTTTACTCGTATGCGCGAAACATAGTGTAATTTTTTCTTTCACAACATTAGCCAGATATATAGGGCAACTTATATAAAAATTCAGTTCAATATCATTAGTATTCAGAAGATATCGGCATTACAACGAGCAAAATTTTAGCTCCTGTCGAAGAGAAGCTAAAAGATGAGGGGTTTACACAAATTGATATTTTTAAACTTATATCTTTAAATAGTTATATGAATTGTATAGTGGTTAGAATTTGCTGAATACCCAAGAACACTTATCAATTACGTGCATAACTAAATTCCAGCTAATTAGACTATAAATATATAAACATTTTATTACTTTAATTATATTATTTCATGATTATTAACAAGTTGATCATATTACAAGTTGTACTGGCCAATGTATTTTAAAATATATTTATTTTATGGCGAAACGATTTTTTATCTAATTAATTTCTTTTCTTAAAATATTTTAATAATTTACATATATATTTTTTTATTCGACAAATATTAGATGTGTTCATGTGGTTCAGCGAATTCTAACCATCTATACAATTCAATAACTATTTAAGATATAAGTTTAAAAATATCAATTGTGTACAACCCCTCATCTTTTAGCTTCTTCGCAGGAGCTAAAAAATTTCTTCTCGTTGTAATGCCGATATCTTTCTGAATATAATGATATTGAACTGAATTTTTTTATATAAGTTGCCCCATATATCTGGCTTTAATGTTGTGAAAGAAAATATATCTATGTTTCGCGCATAGCAGTAAACACTATTTACTAACATTTCTCATAATTCCTATATTCAACAATTCTTTCCAAAGTTTCATTCAAATGCTTCTTTAACATAATAATGTATCTTTCTGTTTCGTATAATATAACAGAAAACTCTGCATGTTATAAGCAAAAAACAGGTGGGAAAATTTGAGATTTTTTAAGAAAACCTTTATGTCTTCCCAAATATTTGCGCTGAGTTTACAAAAATTCCTGTAAATATTATGCACATTAAACATTACCATTTCTGAATGTTTCATGTTGTTATCAGTATTCTGTGAAGCGGGGTGGGCCAAAAACGTTTTTGTCTTCATCAGTTTGTAGACGGCCCCCTAATTGCCCTCAGGACCGAATCTTCAATGTAAAATGTGAGTTATTATCTATTCATTACTTGTCCGAAGTTTAAAGGCAGTCGGTTAAACAATTCCGGAGAAATTCTAAAAAATGTGAAAATCTGCAAGTGTCCGGATACTTTTGGGCATATAGTGCATCTTCAGCACATTTTAAGCTGCTGTCTTTATTCCATAGCCACTGACTGTTTGATACCAACTGAATCGTCTGTATGGAGAAAGGGTTACCATAACATGGCGGCATCTTACATTTACTTTTGAAAGTCTCAATTTGTACATATCGGGTCCAAAATGGGTATCTCAATCTCTATAATATGAAAAGTAATTTCTTCTCGTAATATTTAAAATAAATGAAAACGAGTAGCATAACTTTATAGCAAGGCTAGATAGATATATAGATATTAATAACTCATTATTATTGAAATGCTATTGTATGCCACAACTACTAAGTTTCCGTTATAGTTAAAACTCTTTCTAGAAGTCTAATCCATGCAACCATTAACCGTAATGCAAAGAAAATGACATACAATTCGTACATTGTCCAGTGATATATATTGTATCACTTACATTTAAAATTTATGAAATTTCTTTTCAAGGATTTAAGAATTTATTAATAAATTTATTTACTGATCCCGCACATTTTTATATTCAAAATCGGAAATTTTATCTACAAGTATTGCAAAATAATTAAATTTTTAATTAATATATTTTAATTGTTTAAAATTTACAATTAAATTATTTCTTTACTTAAATTTAAAGTACTTCTACTGCGAAATAAAAAAAAATTGTTAGTGTGGAATATAAAAGATTATTTTGTAAGTATTTAATTTCCTTTTTTAAAACCACGATCTTTATAAAATAATAATGTTGGTTACTTGAATGAGACTACACTCCGTAAGTATAGTATAATATCTAGACTTGACTAAAATGTAATGATTTCAAATTTTATTAAAATGAATGATAGCTATCATATTTATTACCTGTCATATGAAACTATTTCCTACCAAAACGTAAAGGAGTTATTTAAACCGTATTAATTTAAGATATTCAGCTAAGATAATTGATGTTAACGCATTTAATGTCTTTTTTTGTATCAAATGCATGTATAGTGGCAAAGGAGTATTTTTTGCCTTCTCAACTGAAAGTCATAAAATCTTTAGGTTGTAATATGGGAGACTCGGAAAAAATAGTTTTTTTAATTTATAGATTTATAAGATAGCAGTTAAATAATAGCTATTTCGTAAAAGCTTTGCCATTTTATATCATAAAAGGATATTTCGCAACACGTGGCCAAGACAAAGAGCAACCACACTTAAAGATTGATTTTACCACATGGGAAGCTGGGAAAGCTATTTTTAGCTTATTGCGTCCAGTAACAGCTTCGGACGTCCGTTTATTCCTACGTTTGGAACAGATGGTGGGGAAATTACAGATAGTGAGAAAAATGGTTCTTTTTGTATTGGAATCTAACAATGGCTTAATGGTTTTTCGTATATCTATGTTTGGAGTACGACAGAAATTGATTTTTGCCCAAATGTCATGAATGGCACAGCTTTCGTTTCAAGATATTTTTAATTTTCTTTTGACCACATTTCTTGATTTCATGAAAAAGTTTCAGATTCTTAGGAACTGCAACAGTATAAAATCTATACTTGAACGTTGTTGGCTATTAGGAGCTAATTGCAGATTATTAATAATTTCCTATTTCAGTTTATCTTCCACATATCATGTTACTATCATTATATTTGAAGTTAATTGTTTATAAGAATCCGTGTGATATTTGAAATTACACTTATTTTAGGCATTTTTAGATATTTGTAATTAGTGATTTCTAGTAGTTTATTCTTATCACACAACACCCTTAAACATAAAGATATATACAATTGCTAAGGAGCTTGCAATATAGTTTGCATTAAATTTAACATAGTTCTAGTAGGCCGGGAGGCACATTTACAAACCCTACCCTGATAGAACTGAGGCAGGAAATCAGTCAATATCATTGGCTACGAGGAGCAGTGACGTCGTTTCCAGCTCTCGCACGTAGCGTACGGCAATCATAACAAAGCAAGAGTCGTCCTACTTTTCTTCTCTGTTTTCCCACAGTTGAGCACAGAAAACATTCTTCCGTGGGTTGTAATATTTTTTAAAATGAAATTATTTTTTAAAATATCATAAAAAATAAAACATTCCACACTGAAAGAAATAATACTAATGAAAAGTACACGCACGAGATCAAAGAATGACGTCATCGGCTCTCGGCGAAGCGAGCCAATCATATTGTCCGATTTCCTGCCTCAGTTCTATCAGGGTAGGGTTTGTAAATATGCGGCCGGGAGGGGAAGCTAGGTTTTATTTAGACTGGCACTATTCAGCTAGTAAAATTCTCTTTATCCATACGTGTGTCATATTGTAAGATAAAATGTGGTTATATCTTTGAAATAACCTAAGCCGTTTAGCATTATTACTATTTTTGAAATATTCTTTACAATTTTCTTCTCAAACTTCTACACCATCTTCTTGATATTTGCGTTCCATTCAACACATCTTAATCATAAGTCTTCTATTATATTCTTCGACAAATCTGTCTTTTGCCCGATTACAGCATATTTTATAATCAGCTACAACAACTAACAATATGTTAGTTTGTTAATAACTTTAATTCCCGTTTTGTGGGGTCTATCGATTCTTTTACTTCCTTGGCATGTTTATCATCCTATATGAATCGATTAATTTCACTGTTAGACTGTTAGTTAGAATAATTTCTGCAGAGACAATCGATGGTCGCAATAGGTCACGTGACCTCAAATAAAACTCGTTGCCAGAGGTCATTATAAAGTGACGGACGCACGCATGCGCAAATGTTCCGTACAACAGCCAATGGGAATGTAGGTTAGACAACTACTTGTCGCAGTATCTTCTTTTTTTCCTTTCTGCGCATGGGTGTATTTTTCACATGTCTTTGTCGACTAGTAACAAGATTTCGTAATTGATACGATACTTTCTGGGTTTCTAGTGGTCTTTTATTGTAGCTAGAGATTGACCATGCAGTAATCGGGTCTTAATGAAGTAATGCAAGAGAAGGCAAACCCAAAGGTGATAGAAAAGATATGCATATTTTAAGTTCAAATGAAAACTTATTTTCCATTTACTTCCTCGAAATCCTTATTTAAGAGAATTTTTGCAATTTCGTCCTTTCGAACTGTTAAATATTTATATATTTATACCAGTTTCAGAAAGTAGAGTCTTATTAATTTAAACATGCAATAGAACACTTGGTATTGTATTGAATAGTGCAATTTAAAACAAATTAAATCCATCTATAAAAAGGAGAGAAAACAATTTTTCATCTCAAATAATAAAAAATATTTTTGCTAAGCATTTAAATAACTATTTCTTTAACTATATTGACAAGCCGGTAAAAAAGTATCCACATAAAAGCTACCGAGGGCCATTTGCATATATTTAAAAAAGGAGAGAAAGACATGAACACAAACTTGTCAAGTGCACAATATAAACAAATAGAAGGGGAAAAAAGTGGAATAAATAAACCACACAGAAGCATTATTTACGAGTACAACATACCGCCCGGAACAAAAAAAATGTTAATAAAAAATTTCCTATGTACTTTATGGAAAATTTTAAACACGGTGTAAACTTTTTTCCTCATCACTCCACAAGAAAAAATCTTACGAGAAAATAATAGCTTTATATTTTATGCTCCGGGCAAAGGAAGGACATAAAAAATTATGATTTAATCTTTAAATGAAGACAGGAAAAGTTTAATACGAACTATATTCTATCCCGTCAGCACTTTTAACACTGCTGTCATAAAAATAACCCCTTAAGAAATCGGACTATACAGGCGGTGCTGTCATTTTCTTATCAAAAATTCAAGCTTGCAGAAAGCTGATAAAAAGTGTGTTTTGTATTTCAATCAGGTTTCAGGAGCATAGGCTTTTTTAAACACTTTAAATAATACGTTTCCGAAGAATTTCCAGAAGAATCTGAGGGCACGCACGTCAGAACTGATAAAAATTATGGGTTTAAATTACTAAGCTATCAGAGCAGTTTAAAGAAATGTAATAATTCTTTGTTTGATTTATAACAAACTGATTATTTGATAGAGATGAAACAGACCATTATCGAAATATAATTTTCGATATTAAACGGTGTTCGCTATTTATTAAGTTCAGGAAGTGGAAACTTAATGACTGTTCGATATTATCGAAGTTTTTCTTTCCTAAATACTATTATTGAGTTTTGAGTGATTCTCGTTAAACTAGCGGTGCTACAAATTTAAATACATACTTTTTATTCGAATGTATTTATTACATAAATGAAAAATATTGAAATGAAGCTAAGAATACCGATAACTAACGTTCAGATTTCCTTAACCGTTTGACTGTCGTCACCTTGTGTCATATTTGCATCGAATTATCGTATTTTTGTGTTTGCAAGTTAATTTTGTGTCATTTATAGATGTTATGAATCGGCGCAAAAATAACGCGGAATCTTTAACACCTCAAGTATGCTATGAACTTTTAAATTAATTACTACTACAACGCATTCCCCAAACAGCATATCTCATTTAAATATATGGTTGAGAAAATAGGGTAGTGGTTAAGAATTCTGACAGATGACTAATTGAAAAATGTAGTTTTGTTTAAGATAAAACACTGAAAATTTAAATGCAGTACGAAAGGCGTCTCAATATAATTTTCTCTTCTAACTCAAATTTTCTTCTTTTCTGTCATAAGAATCAAAATCTGTAGTTATTTTATAAGAAATCCAGGATACTATTATCTGTTTTCTAGAAAAACGATGATTTCCTGTAGAAAATATATGTTTGGTATGTAATTCAATAAAATATTTGAGTTTTAAAACATTTAATAATTCTTTTTCATTCATGTATGTAGATGCTTAAAAACAAAAACGCTATGACAATTTTTCCAAAATTTCACAGTAACTAATTTAAACAATGGTTTTCAAATTTCAAAAAGAATCAATCACTTTTTTCTCACCACATCTGATGTTAGAGAATGTCTTCTGACTACTTTCAAATGCATTTTAAATTCAATCATTCGTCTACCTACTTGTCTTGTTTCTTTTCTGCTATTGCAGACATCCTTTCCACTGAAACTACCTATATTTCAAATATTTTTATTTAACTTAGGTAATTTCGAAATAATAGAATGACTAGCTCTCCCTTGAGTCCTCATATGTAGTCAAGAATACTTATGAATACTCAAGGTTTGTCAAGTATACTTCAACATGCTGGAAGAAATTATAAGATTAAAAATATATAGCTAAAGTATACGCAAATAACAATTCACCAACAACCATCTGGGCGCCTAAATATCAAAGATTCACTGTGTCACTAAAAGCAATTAAATTTGGGACGCAAAATACTAAATAAGCAGGTTTCTCTTGATTTCCAATTCACTGAGGTCAATAGTTTTCAGCTTTCATCGTTATGTAGGAGGTTAATTTAGATTTTGCAATCAAGTTAATGATTTCATATCATGTTTCGTTTCGCAATCATGTTCAACTATTTCAAACATGTTTTAATGTTGCTGTGGTTGATTTTGTTTAAGGGTGCAAATGCCATATAAGGCCGTCATGTTTCGTCAAATAAATGGTATGAAGTTGTACTATAGTATGAACATTCAGTTTCATTCAGAACCCTATTAGCACAAGATGCTGTACAATATTGCTACGATATCCTCACGATATTGTGCGGTATTCAGAATATCGAATAACATCGTGAGGATACCGTACAATATCTTGGGCTAATAAGGAAGAAATGTAAAAGGTGAGTATTTTTACTTTTTTTCCAGTGATTAGCTTAACCTTTAGTTATAAGTTTTTATTAAATCTCAAGATAATATGAATAAGATAATATTTTTTATTTTAATCAAAATTTAATTAATTAATTTTGCTAAATTTTAAGAATTATAACTATCAAGATAATATGGACACATATAAAATGAACACATTCTCTAGAAATAAGAAAGTTTCTTACTATTTTTAAAACATTGGGGAATTTAATTTGATGAGCTTTTCGACCATTCGTACGATTAATTGTTTTTATATCACCTGTTTAAGAATCAATCTAGTCAAAACACGTGAGGTTATAAAATAGGACAGAATTATAAAACTATCGACATGGTGTCTAAAAAGTCAGAAACATGAACTTCATGGATGTAGCGAAATCTTAAAGATTTAATCAGTAACGGTTTTCCTAGGCCGTAAGCAAAGGAGAAAATCTAGTGTCTTGACTTCTATGCCGCTTGTTTGGAACAGATTGACAAAATTTATATTTTATCTATTAACAAATTGCATAGACTAGTTGTTGCATACTAGTATTACCCAATCAAATATAGCACAAGTACAAAATTCTAATTTCTCTTCTTGTTTCCAACATAATAGACGAGAAAAATCTTTTTATCATCTGAGCCAAGAAAAAGTTAAAAACTACATATAAGTTATTAATTTTACACAAATTTCAATGAAAAGTTCTTGCATTCAATTGCAGTATATTCCAATCGAAAGGAATACATGTAAATGAGCTTAATATGTTGTTTTTATCACCGCAATAAAGAGTTTGTACTAAGACATGGAGATACATGATCTAATCAGTTGCGACTATCTTTATATACTAGTCAAATTTCTCTGGAAAATATTTTTTTATACGACGGACGTTCCGAAAGTAAATTTCGCCATTCTTTTCCACAAGGAAGCTTTATTACAGTCCGAAACATACAATGGCATAACAAAATACAAATTCTTGTCTATTTTTCCACATATTCTCCACCGACATTGATACATTTGTCTTACCGTGAAATCAATTTCAAGAAAACATCCTGGTAAAATTCGGTGCCCAACGAACGAATTAAAGTCTTCACAGCTGCTGCACCTCTTCATTGATTCGGAAGTGACGTCTCGATAGCTCTAACTTCATTGCAGGAAAAAGGTGAAAGTCTGATGGGGTGAGATCGCAACTGTAGGCCGGGTGATCCAATCTCCCATTCCAGGAGAGGAATGTGCCCTTTTGTGCCCCTTGCTGTGTGGGGTCTTGCATTATCGTCCAAGAACAAAACCCCTCTAGACTTATTTCCATTCTTGAAGTCTTGTGATCAGCGTAAGATCCTTCAGCACCCATTTTCTCCTTTTTCCTGCATTGAAGTCAGCACTACCGGGACGTCACTTCCGAAGCAATGAAGATGTGCAGTAGGTTGTGGAGAATTTCCTTCGCTCGCTGGGCACCGACTTTCATCAGGATGGTTTCGTGAAATTGATTTCACAGTACGGCAAATGCATCAATGTCGATGGCGAATATGTGGAAAAATAGCCAAAAGTTTGTATTTTGTTATTCTATTGTATGTTTTGGTTTGTAATAAAGCTTCCTTGTGAAAAAGCATGACGAAACTTACTGTCGGGACGGCCCTCGAATATATGTTGAAATTACAACAGAAAATAAACAAAAATACAAAAAAAAGAAATGAAAACAAACAAACTTTACCAAAATTATAATGGTTTTTGATAGATTTAAATGCCAACATATTTTAAATCTCAAAATTAATCTGCCAGCTGGGTATTTAGTAATATTTTCGTGGGTTGGAATTAACTAGCTACCTTTTGTTGAGTTCCGGGATCACAAGACAGTGGATTCATATTACAACAGAGGTGAATATAAATAAATCTTATTATCTTCGCTGCAAAATGTACGGTAGCATCAGACTAAATAAATAACCGTTCTAATATTAAACATAATTTATTTGGCTATATACAAAAGAAGGACGTTTTGCCGTACAAGAAAACTATATTTTTAAGCTAGAAAAAATCAAATCAATTACCATCATTCATATTACGTGCACTCTCTGCCTTGAGAAACAAAACCTCTCAAAATAATTAATAAAGTCGTCTTAGCTCAGTATTTGATATATAAGACTGAATGCAATTTCGTTTTTTACAGTACCAATTTGGAGCAACAAAAGCTAAATTCACAATTCATCCTTCAGTGCCTTTAGAAATCTAACAGAAATTTATTTCATACCAAAATGTTACGTTGCCTACTAAAAATCATTATCTATCTAACGAATTTATTTATTTAATGAACCACATTATCAATGTGTAAAGAATTTGGGTATAAGACACATTTATTATTTTTACATGTCTACTTAATACAAAAGCTGTTTGTTTGTTAACCTCAAATTTAATTAGCAACCTAAGTTATTGACATTTTTCCAGTTGCTGTTCAATCGATTAAGAAAATGGGTTTCTAAATGCTATCCATCAACAAAGTTTTTATGCAATCCCAAAAGGTTAATTGTGACGCTTGTCATGAATATAACAGCGATTGTGGTTTATATCCTTAACAACATTATAATGACAAATGATTGTTCTCTTGCTGTCAAAGTATTTGCCAAAAAAACGTAGGTTAACTCTTGTAATTAGTAAACAGAAACAATGTTGATTTGCTTAATGGTTTGGAATAACCTGAATGCAAAAACATCCTTTTAATATGTTGGAAAAGATCCAGAGTTCATTTGTAATCAAGATTGATAACTTGCTTCTTGACTTTTATTATTTTTCAATTATTAAGATAATAGAGCGATGTTGACAAAGAAAACAGTTCTGTGGATGATAGAAGTGATTGCTGTTAACGATAAGGCTTTCATTAGTTCTGTTATTTAACTTAAATGAAAAGGAATTAAATAATGTTTGAGATTAGGTATTTATTTTCTATGAAGTGTTTATTTTGTATAAAGACATGAATACGAACAGACAAAGTAAATTCTTTGCATGGAATATTTAGACAATGTATTCAAATATTGTAATGATCAACAAATTTGTCGGATTAGTTGAGTTTTAGAATTCGTTGCACATCTTTTAAGCATTAATTTATCTAGCAGTAATTTGTCTAGCAGCGCTAGTAGTGCAGCAATTTAGTTAATAGATTAAAGCCCTAATTTATCTAGACACTGAGCTTTTTCCATTCTTTTTCTTCATTGAGTGAACTCCAAACTTCAACACACCAGAGAAAAGAAATAAATACCATGCACTAAATGAAACCTGTCATTTGATATTTAAGGATTAGTTGCAAACCAATCAATTAAATACTCTCTAGAATATAGTTAGTTTTATATTTTAAAGAAGACTGTTAAATAACAGAATGAGGCGTATATGCTAAACAAGCTATGCTAATAAATATGGTATTGTTCGAAATTTTCATCAAATATAATGAAGGAATCCTCGTACAGTAATAGGTTCGAAACATATGAATATTTCGTTAATTCAGGCATATAATTAACTACAGAAGACGAATTTACATGCAAAAGATCTGACTAAAATTTAACAAAGATAAAGAATTCATTTCTAAATCCAAGTTAATATCCATCGCTGAAGCAAATGAGTTAGTCTTGAGTACGTCATCTTCAACTGCCATACCAAATCTATAATTTTCCTTATTTTTCAATTAATGTCGAAGCAGCTATAATTAATTACTTTGCTGGAATCACGAATAGCGCTACATTGAAAATAATCAATGGAATGAAATAAGGGTATGTGTTTCGGTGTTGATATCGGATGTGCTGACGTAGCTGTCGTTCCTTCAGGAACCTGCAGCACATTCCAGAGGATTACGCTTGATCCTTCGAGCAATCTATCTGGTTTTGCTGGTTGGACAGGAATATTTTCATACATGAGCGGAAATTCATTCCTTAGAGCAATGCGAACATGATTAATTTGGTGAAGCATAGTAGAACCGAAAAGTTTTCCTTCACTTTGCGATACATAGCTAGATCGGACACATTAAAGTTTCGAGCAGTTATTGTTTTAATACGGTGCAGACTTAAGAATGATGCTAATTTCCATTTAGACCATCAGCACACGCGCTGGGACAAAATCTACCCCAGCTTCATCCTTTTTTGCATAAAAAAGTTGGTTATTCTTAAATGACCGTTCTTATACATATGGTACCCGTCAAGGTCATGAACAGGTGGTCAAAAAGAATTTCTTTTGCGTTCAGAAAATCGGGTTTTATTACTGCAATAATGACAGATGGGAGGAATTTTCCTCCGCGCGTGTGCTCGCGTTTCATTTTAGTCCAGCATTGAGAAAAGAAGTGGGGGGGGGGGCCGAAATGAGAGCTTTCGAACGCGAAAAAGAATTTAGAGTTGGTGTGGAGAGATCACCCGGAGAATAAGAAGACCTTCAACTAGAAAAAATTCCGAAAAGAGGATCCGGACGTTTCGATGTGTCCCAGAAAGGATGACAGAAAAACATCAGTGTCCTGTTCAGAGGGCAATACACTAATCTACAAAACGCATGTTATCATATTTCCTGAACATTGTTCAAACAATAAGCAGATGGAGTGACTAAAATGCGGCTAAGTTATCTTTTTATAAAAAATAGCCCATATATTATATAATAATTATTAGAATTATATCCATTATTTTTGTTGTAATTTTAGACTTTTTTTACTCAAAAAATTTCAATACAAAGAATATCAAATATGTGTTTCTAAATATTGATGCACCTATTATGTGTACTTTAAAAAGTTAGTTGAAAATTGTTTATTTATTTTATTGCAAAATTCCTCAGTCGAAACTTTTATGTGTGCATTTTTCAGTAAAAATGCATTTCCAACTAAAAGTCAATTTTCGGCAATAAATATCAAAAAGTATCGCGTTAAATTGTTTTTAACTCTTCAGATTGGTTCATAACTTAATATAAAAGCTTTAGTTTAGCCTAATCATATATCGAAAGTTTATTATGTAACGAACAAGAATGGGGTAAAATTTGTCCCGCGCGTGTACTAACGTAGCAGCATCAGCGCGTGTGATGACGGGTTAACTGCGAAAGTTTTAGGGATAATGCTAGGATTAAAAATTAGACTAGAAAAATCTGAATCTTTTAATTGAAATAGTAATTGCACAGAGAAAGAGATACAGAGGTCTCACTCCCATAGACACTAATGGCAACTTTTTTAACATTGCGCTTCACATAAACAGTACGCCACCAATGTGAAACAGTGTGAAATAATCGGACTACGTCAATGTGATGCGATAGTTTCCCTATCGTTATGACAACGATGTAAACATTCATTTCAATCCCTATCATCATGCATGAACATTTTTGTAAGATTATTCGATATGATTAAGCATTTTAAAATGCTTCAGGAATTGCACAAAAATGAAACATATTTTCATTGTTTTTTATACAAAAAATGAAAATAAGTATTTTAAATATTGGAAATTTTTCAGTTATTTTAATAACCTCTCATAAAAATTTTGAAACGCATTTTAAACTTACCGTTCTCATCTCCAGGAATATGAATAGGAAAGTAGCCTCATACTATATAGAAAAAAACTGGAATAGTCACTAATATCGATTCTAAATCAACTATTGGTCCTAATTCTAAAAAAAAACGATTATAATGAATAATCTGGGAAACTTGACAAGGAGAAGCAAGAATTAAACCGGCAACCCAACATGGTGCCGTTTCGGTTGCTTTTCTTTCGATATACAATATGGCGTCGTGTTATGGTTTGTAGTTCTCTCACAAAGACTGTCCAGCGTAGGTGACGCTGCGATAGTTAACCAAATTCCGGAGTGAGACCTCTGGTACTCTTTCTCTGTGAGTAAATGTTTCAGCTCGATGTTTGGATCTGTCTTGCAGTATTTTCACGTAGAATTTATCTGTTTACACATTGCACCAAATTTCCTACAAGTCACGCAACAGCGCTGAAGCCTGCATTCGTCTTTTAATTATTATTTCCACCAAAAATTAATCAAATGCCGGATTCTGGCCTTCTCCATCGTTCAGGAAAATCATCTGTGCACCAAAAACTTCCCGAACCGTGGTTATAGCATTAAGCGTTAAATACTGGTATAAAAGCTTTAGTATAAAATAATAATACAAAAATTATATATAGACTTGTAGCGGTTACAATTCACTGCCATCTCCTTTTTATGGTAGGTGGCGCTACTAAAGCCATCCGAGTTTTTCCCATGATGCCTCTCTCTCTTCTTGACTGTGTATTTGTCTTGTGATGTTGTTCTCTGTCTTGTCTTGCGTCTTGTACCTTTTAATGTACTGTGTCGTGGAACTTAGCCATCTAATAAAAATGGTTCCTGAAATTGAATTGATTCTTAAACAGCGGCATTCCATATAAACATGAGTCTCGTCCCTCTACAGAATGATAAAAATTAACTTAACTTATTGAAAAATTTGGTAAGGATCGAAATTTCTGCAGGTATGAATAATTTCTGTCCCTTTTCTAAAATATGTTATCGTTGTGCAAATTTAAAAAATACACCTAATATACCATTATTAATAAATAAATGTACTGATTTAAATGTATTGAAGGACTCCTATGGGACAAACCTCATAATTTAAAACTGTGAGACGAGGGCAATCCAGAGCCGGCAACTCTGAAAACTTTTATGCCACCAGAAAATGAGTACAAGAAGCCCACGATTACAGTTCCAACATGTATCAGACCCACATTCAAATGAGCATTCTCATTAATATCGAACTTCGAATTCCAATTCATACCTACCATTGGATTTTTCAATGATGTTCTTTTAACTGTAATAACTTCTTTTCAAATGCATGCAAAATATGCAGATTCTTACATGAATTGTTTTATTGCAAGAATCTTTATCTTTCACTATCTAAGATAATGCAATTGCAGAATATATATTGCTTATATTGCAATATATTGCTTTTGCTACAATATTGCAGAATTCTTTCTTGCAATAGCTTTATAAATTATATCTAAAATTCACTTTATGATTTTAACACGTTGATATTTAATTTCCTCCATATTAACGAATTTGAAATTTGTTAATAATGAGACGCTTTAAATCGATTCTTCACTCTTTTCCCTATGCACTAGAATTCTGAAATTTTTACAACTGTATGTCCCCATTGATACTACAATACCGTACTAGTTTCAATAATTAATTAGCAGCTAATTGATTCATATTAATTAAACTTTAATTCTAAACCACAAGCAGTATCTGCTAGTGAATTGGAAAAAATGTTGATTAGAAGATTTCATAATATTTATAATAATGAACTATGAATGGTATTAAAGACCATAAAGTAGAAAATAAAAAAAAGTATTTTCAAAAGCATTAATAAAAGGATTTTTAATTATTTTTATATATAATTCGTTTATGAGAAGATCGAACATGATCTGCATTAGTAAAAATATTCCTACTTTCGAATAAAAATTTTTTTAAGAAAATCATCAGCATACAATTGTTTTTTTCTAGTTTCAAAACCTGATAATATAACAAACTAGGATAAAATAATAGGAGAATATCACAAACTCGTATTCCATAAAGTATCAATAATACTTTAAGAAAAACTGTGAGAGCATCATTTTTCAATCAAGTATCATTTTTTAAAGAGTATTTGATTTGAAAAAGATATTGAACATAATACTACAACAAATGCAAAGTTTACTGTAGTTCCACAGTGACTACAACAAAATTAATTTTCTGTAATTAAAGCATCCCCATCATCTGATAGTTTTTTTAAAGGTATACGCGCAAGGATCATATTTTTCCCAACGTAAGTGATTTTGTGCTTTCCTTTTTTCCTTCATTACCTGCCTTCTTGAAACGGAAAAATTGCTAATTACCTGAATCAAATTTCGCAAAGTAGCCATTTAGAAGAAAAATCAAATTGAGTGGTTCGCTTTCATCTAATTGGAAAAATTCTTTGAATAATGTATTTCATAACAAACCGTTTTAATGGCATCAGTTTTCGCACACAAAAATAACTATTCGCGGAAGCATTTCTTTAATTAATAGGAAGAACTTCTACTGGAACTTCGGCGTTTTGCGCTTTTTATATAATTGTGCTTTCAAAATCGTGATCAATTATAAAGGTTCATTAAGCGAAAGATATTGTTTGTATTTTAAAATCAGTTGGGTTCGAGATTGCGGCAATTAAATCAATTACATCAGCATCGAAAGTTAAGATGGGCTGTTTCTTTTTTTAAATTCTTATGAAACCGAGTTAAATACCTTCTGCAATTAAGGCAAAGTCATTAACCATGTTGGTTTGATTACTATTAAATGCAGTTAACTGAGAAATTTTATCAATAAATTATTTGACACGAACTACATAGAAAATGATTTTCAATTCTTGTACGAAAAATGTGATACTGTTTACATTGATTTGATACTAAGTTTAGTAATTGAAACCCCTGCTAACATCGGATTGTATATATTGCAAAAATATTTTAATAAATGTAGTAGATTGCAAGACACAGAATATGAATTTTGCAGTAGTGATATTTATTGCCCATAAAATATTCAACACATTAGAGCTTCAACATTTTATTATTACACCAACAACAACATTAAATTTTAAAAATTATATTGATACTGTTTGTATTGATAAGTTAATGAATAGTAACAGTGGAAATTTTATTTGTCTTTTTATGGAGGCTAAAGCATAGCTTACGAAATCACAATACTGTGATATTGTCCGAAAAACTAATTATGTTCATAATGATGCGTATCGATCACATTTTATGTTTTAAATCATTCATAAAAATCCTTAAATTGTTGAATAAAACACAGTAAGATATTTTTATCGTTTGTCCCACATAATTTTTGTATGTCTCCATTGATTATTTTATGAAACTTTGAAATTTCTCACGGCGTTCAGATTATGCAGAAAACGTTCTTTCCAAAGATGTGGCGCAAGTGACACCAAAAATAATTCTTAGTTATTTTCTGTTAGCAGTTTAAGGATATTTTTTTAGAATGGTTTACAACATAAAGGACATTCAGTACACTTTAATAGGAATATCATACTTTGCTCATTGCTTTATGTCTAAGCTATTGAATTTTCTTCGAAACTAAGCCAAGTCTTCTTTTGTCGCCACTCACGAAAATAAGACAATTTGAACTAAAGTGACTATCAATATAAACAAATCGTACATACATTTTTTAAGTTTAAATTTTCACATTATATTTCAATCCGGTGAATATTTTATGGACACTTTGTATGATTAAACATTTGGCGACTTCATAATAATTTTAATGAGTTTGGGAAAGTTATTCTCAATAATCTTCATAACCCTCCATTAGATAAGGGCGATATCTCAGATCACTTGGGTATATCTTGCGTTTTTCTTTGTCACATTGTAAATGACAAAACCTTGCTTGTGATCAGGGAGATCTATTATACAGTGTGATTATAAAAAAACACTTTGTCGATATATGACCCCTTAGCGAGCACACCTTTACAGGGAAAGGAATAAAATTTTGAATGCAGGTATTACACGGTATGCTTTCAGGAATTATGTGAAAAACGATAGTCCTGCTCTCACAGTTACGGTTACTGTGAAAAAATTTCGAAATTTTCAAATGGAAACGCCTACTTTTTTTCACGGAAACATGATCCTCATAGTAAAAAACTTAAAATGCTGGAACGGTATTTTTAGATGGAAAAATTGTAGCGTTAGGCAGAGACGAGGAAAAAGACGAAAATAAATAGTAAATAATAGCTAGAAAAGCTATTTTGTCTCTGCTTAGAGCCTCCATTTTCTGCCCTGAAAATACCGTTCCAACTCCATTTTCAGTTTTTTGTTATGAGGATCACATTTCTGTGAAAAAAGTAGGTGTTGCCACTTGAAAATTTTTGAACTTTTTTCAGTGTAACCGTAACTCTGAGAGCTGGGCTATTGTTTTTTTACATCATTCTTGAGCGCATACCGTGAAACACCCGCATTCAAAATTTTATTCCATTCCCTATAACGGTATGTTCGCTAGGGGGTCATATATCGGCAAAGTTTCTTTTTATAATAACTCCGTATAAGATATATAATACCGGCGCGTGTCGATCAATTCATGGATAAAATTTTATATCTGCAACTCACTAACGAAAAAATCAGAAACCTATTTTCGGAAATCATACCACACACAATAGTGCAAGATCAAGATATGTTATGATTTATTTGGAGGAGATAAAACAGATTACAGTTTGCGTGGTGAAAAATTCTAGCTGTGAATCAATTACTTCAGAAAATGATCTTATTATGGTAAGATCTTCTTAGTGTCCTTAAGAATTAGAGAGGATATTATATTCTTATACCGATTCAGTTAACTGACCGTTTAAATTATGTTCGTAGATAGTTATAAAAGATGGAAATGTTGCACTCATAAGTAAAATTATCCTCTTGCATCATTACACGAGAGTGCTTCATTAAAAAAGACATAAACAAACATAACCCAATAATAACTATGTGTGATTTAGTAAGATTGACTAAAGTAAAATGAATTTCCAATGATTAAAGTATCGTCAGGAGTTATTCGCAAGGATCATAGTTTTTCAAAACGCAAATGATTTTTTTTCTTTTCTTTTTACCAACACTCCTTATTTTCTTAAAACTGGAAAATAACTAATTACTTTAATATCAAATTTCGTAAAGGAGTCAATTAGAAGAAAAATTAGATCAAATGGTTCGCTTTCATGTAAGTGAAAAAATCCTTTTAATAATTTATTTAATAATAGAAAAAAAATATTATTGAAAATTCCACGGTTGATTCATCTTATTTTATCGCGTTTTATAAAGATGGTCCATTATAAGGGTTCATTAAGGAAAAAATATAAAATATGTAGACTTTTGCAACAGTTAAATCAATTCCATCTGTATCGGAAATTATTTCTCTTTAATCTTATTAAAGCCAAGTTAAATATATTTTCTAATTCAGAAAATGCCTTTAACTGAATTAACTCTTTACTTTTTAATGTAATTGATTCGGAAAATGGTGCAATGAAAATTTTCACTTTCTGATTATTGTGTGAGGAATCTGTTACGATCTACATCGCAATTAATTTATTTGCTCATTTAAACACAATGAGATGTACAATGGTAGAGAGGTCACATAAGCTTTATTAGGTTGCTTACATATTTTATTACGCTTTCGAAAATAGCTATTTCTGCTCCTTTGTTGATTATTCACTAAATTTTTTACAAGGATGCATAGTTGCAACTTTTATTCGTGGGACAATAAATTTTATTTATGGGTATTGTCAGACGAAGTTTCTTGAGACAAAAATTAAAATGAAATTTAAGAATAAATTTGTCCATTTTCGTATTTGCAACAAGTTTTTATAGATTAACTGAACGTTTTGTTGCTAAAATGAATGGGAAAGATTTCCACACAATGAAGTTGAACATTTTTAAACCTCCATCGGATGCAAATTCACATCGACGAGTTCTGGCGCATGCCTGACAGGCACAGGCAAATAATGTCGTAATTAATATTACAAACACACTGTGGCGCTGCGTACCAGACCGTACACACACATTAATTTTAGCATTCTCAAATTAATCACTGACCTTCGTGACGAGGCTTAGTAGAAAAAGTGGGAATATCGCTGCAAAAAAGTCATCTAGGACAGAAGACACGAGAACCACGCACTTCTTCACTTTCGGAACGTAGGACACCAATGTCTTCCCAGCACTTAAATCAAAGATGATGGTATATAGTTTCTTTAATTTGACCGAAGCAAATTTTCGGGGCAACCATTTATACAATAACAAATTTTACATGATAAAGTCATGAAATGAGTAAAATAATCATCTGTGGTCAAAAAAATAATTGGATATTAATGAAAATCATAATTTTGGGGAATTCTTGCGCAATGTGCCTGTGAGGCCATTATGGATATATCTGCACTCCACGCACTGATCAAGCCAATTGAGTAGGGTGATTCCAAATATTAGGTAAGATATCAGCCTTCGGGCCGCACAGTTCGAGTTTCGAAACACGATTCCACTGAAGATCCGCCGTGTATTGCACACTCTGCACGTCAAATCATACGTAGGGGGTCAAACGTCTTCCCGTTGGTGTGATGCGGAAGTTAGATAGGGAGGTGCCAACTCAGGTGCCGTCCTCGTCATCTGACCGAGGTTCAAAATTACGAGGTCTGTCCCAAAATTGTCCTCGTGTTGCTTCAAAACGGGACTAAGTTAAACTAAACTAAACATAATAGGTAAAGAAAGGAGGTTACTACACAGGGACAGACTTCTACTTTCACTGGAATTGGAGGGAGGAACGAAAACGATTCACAAGTTGTGTTAAAAGTAACTTTTTATTGTTTTGTTTAGACCCACACCAACCAACCCGTTTGGGTAAGCTGGCGGCATCGATTTCAAAGGGTAAAAATTTATAATAGAAAAATATGAAACTAAAATATATTCCAGAATATGCTAAAAAACACAATAAATTTCCATTATTTTAAAGGGATAAAAGAATCACGCTTTAATTTTATAAATGTTTCGATCTCGTTTCTTATGTTCTAAATGTAAAATGCTTATATTAATAATCTACAGCCTAAAGTTTTCCACACGAATCATTGCATTTTGCTACAATAAACAACATATTTTCATTTTAATAATTCAAGTTACTCTAGCAGAAAATAATTATGTTGTGATTTTTCAAAATAATTCTCATACAAAAAAATCAATCGTATCACGTACGAATTGTAAATTAATGACATTATTATTTAAAAGGTATTTTCTGGCAAAGAAATTATCTTTCATCTTTTTACCTGCTCTTAAGTTTCCATTTTTTATTCTAATCTTTTACATTTTCTTTTTTCATAAAAAAATTATTTTATATCAAAAGAAATGACTTAAAATACAAATTAGTAAGAATTTTGCTCATTAAAAACATTTCAGGGAATGATGAAAAATTTCCGAATATTTTTAAAATGCATTTCTAAAGAAAAAAAATCGTTCACTTGTGTTATTTTTAATTTTATTTATATCTTATCTCACTTCTGAAATCAGTTATTTGCATCAATAAAAATAAGATGATACGATATAATGAATCCTAATGTTGTCATTTTTTCCTAAAAAAATGCATAATTTTCAGATAACATACATCATAAATTATTCATCGCTTCAAACTGTATACTGTGTCAAATAAAAAGTTTTTAAAGCCCTACTTCAAATTGAAAATTTAATATTAATGTAGATGTTTGTGTTATTAATAAATGAATGTCACTCTTTTGTATTCCATAATTATCATCGAATTATTATTCAAACAAATTTTTACGTTGCACTGATAATTACCTAGTCTTTATCTGGATTCAAAACCTTGTCAAATCCTGTGTCTTTTTCAATTTTCATATCCTTTTCTTAGTTAGGAAAAAAGGACTGAATGTAATATTGTATCAAAAAATGTGAAAATCTATAGGTTCACTTAAACTAAATAAAAATGTATTCATTTTTGATCAGCTTTTATCTGTCTGTCGATAAAATCTGAGTTACATTAGTACGAAAGTGAGCAATTTTAGTAATTTAATATAAGAAACTGGATTTTCGATATTTTCTCCAAAGTGTTTGACAATTGTTTAGATACAAGTTTTTTTTTACTCTTGGAAATCTATGATCGCTGCCAGAATTTGCAAAAATTTAATTTTTTGAAAATATTGAGACCACTTATCATAAGTTATTTTGAAATGTAAAATTTTAGTAAATTAAGGAGGCGCAGTTTTTTGAGTAATTATCTCCCGTATTTATGCTATTTCTAAATATTAAATAAAAAGAGGGGAACATTAAAATGTGATTTTGATACAAGTCAAAAGTGAAAATAAATCATTTTTCTACATTTCCATGACAGCTTTTATGTAAAAAAATCAATCGCAGTTAACACATTAACCGCTGGTGTTCCGTTGACTGAACCGTCAAAATAAACGCTTATAAAAAATCAACTATCAAATAAATTTTATATTAATAGCAATTTTTGAGTAGGGTATAATATGGAGAATATTTTAGTAAAAAAATATATGCTTTTGAAGATGATTTTATTTTTAAAATTGAATTCCGTACTTGATGCATTTTTTAACCAAAACTTTTGACTTGGTCTTTTCGGAGAAAAAATGCTACAAAAGAAGCAAGAGTGTTAGAGGTGATCTATTGTTAGTCAAGGTCAATGCATGTCACAATGCCATGAATCAGTTGTTTGTGGTTTTGTGGAGGGGGAGCAAAACCACCTGTTGCGTTCGCGCAACGACAGCGGAAAACGGGTAGTTCAGCCCCTTACTCGCACCGATAGACGTTGTGATAATTTTTCTCATTATGACTGTAGGAAATGTCTAGAAAGATATATCTTACGTTCGAAGAAGCTATTAAAAGACGTTTAGAAGATGATACAAATGATGATCAGAAGAGTGAAATCGATATTGTTGTTTTCCCGCCAGAAACTGCAGAAACAAGTGATGAAGACAAAGGAAATGATAATATTTTGAATCATGGCAATGATTATTTACCTTGCGATACTGCACGTGAAATTGAAGTACACTCAAAAAACAAGTTTGTGTCCTCTGAAAGTAGTTGTAGTCGTGCGAAAAAAATTAAAAAATCAAAAATTAAACAATTCAAATGGATAAAAAAGAACCACTAAATTTGCCTCAGCCAAAAAATGAAGAAAAAGACAGAATAGAAATTGTAAAAAATAAAATAAAGGGTAAAACTTGAGGAGAGATTTTTTATCTTTTTTTAGGTTCTGGTGTTTTTTCAATTCTCGTCGAACAGACAAACTTGTATGGCAGGCAAAAAAAATCATCCAGATTTTATGGCATGTGAAGCTTACATGAGACAATTTATTATAATATTGCTGCTTACGGGATATCATTCTTTACCTCAGGAAGAAATGTACTGGTCTCTTGATAAGGATATGAAACAGAATTTGCATTTGACTGTCAACAGTCAAATCAACAATAGTGATAAGTTATATAAGGCGAGGCCGTATCTAAACTTGCTAAATAGAAACTTTCAACAATTTGGTATATTTTCGCATGATTTGAGTATTTATGAGCAATTTCTTATCGAGGTAAACATTCTGCATCCTGCAGTGAAGTCTTTCATGTGTGAAACTATTTTTACAAATAAGAAGACATTTGTGAAAAAACAGACAATATTTAAAAATAAATTAATTATCTGTAAAGTTATTTATAGCTTTCTGAAATGTAACAAAACAGAAGAAAAAGTTTTTCCCAGCGTTCAACTCTAAGAAAACTTCTCACAATTTGAATGCAAATCTTTTAAAATCTGTATCCTTATTCCGCGGACTTTGCGTGAACGCAACAGTTCATTTTTCAAAACGTAAGTCAATTTTTCTCATTTTTACTCTAAATTATTGTTATATATGTTCAAATATAGTTTTGGAGGTCAATGGGTTAAACCAAGATAGGTGTAAACTCAGCAGGACCCCCATAAACGTTTGGATTTTAATTGATTGGAGACTCGAATACCGAATTGCGGTCTTTGTCATCATGTCATTATAATATTATACAGTTAAAATTCAATTTGTGAATATATATATTGAGAATCGTACTTTTTCCTCTCTTGCACAGTTTTTTACTATATTAGTAATTAAACAAGTATGCTGTATTAGAGCACCATTGTAGCAACTACGTTTGGGAAGGATAGATTTAATGACAACCAGGCCTCACATAATTGGCGAGTCTTAGATCAAATGGGATCTCGAACTCCCTATCTTGATGATAAGATTTTGCAGAAGAGTATTTATACAGAATCATCGAAAAAGATTGGACCCACTTTCAGAAAATCTTATCGAATGAAATGGTTTACCTAAAAGACAAATCATTCGTTGTGATTTTTAGGAATCATTCTGAATCTAATGAATGCGCCTGGCATTCGTGTCACTTGTGTTTGGCCGACCGGGAGATAGTCTTATATACCCTTTTCCCATTTCTTTAAACTGCTTGCACCATCATTTGATACTATTCACAGAAGATGTATTTTTACGATAAACAGACTGGAAAATATGTTACAGATTTCTACTCTGCCAACTGCCACACACATTGCACTTTCTACTGAACACTCGCCATTGCACTGAAGAACTGCAGCAAAAAGGCCATTTTCACCCTAAATCACTTTTTCGTACCATCTGAAGGTCTCGGCTGCGAAACAGTTACATCTAAGATATTCAGAAAACTGCAGACTAAAATACAAAGAAAACTATTTGGTTTCTTCATTTACTTTTTAGATATGATGTTTTGAAATGTCTCCACCCTTTTTCGATGATTCGGTAATTTACAGTTAAGAACTCATTTTGTGACAAAATATGGATTTGAGAATTACACTTTCTTTCCATAGATTGTTATGTATTGCCTTATAAATAAAAAAAGTTAACAAGTATGCAATACTAGCAATATCACTGTATTAATCATGCTTGACTCAGGATAGATTTGAAAACTACTGGGCCTTCATTAATCGACTGGTATTCGACCGAATGGGGTTTCGAACACCGAACGACTTATCACAGTGCCAAAACTTTACAACTAAGTTATTATATTATATAGTTAAGAATTGGGTTTGTGACGAAATATTGCTTCGAGAATAACACTTTTTTCCCAAAAACTGATATCCGATGTATTAGTAATGAAAGTAAGCCATCCACATCTTTTATATAGCCATTATCATAAATATGTAGCGGTTCTTTCGAAGAAACGGTATTCCTTTAAGCTAGGAGACATTAGCTATTAAGCAGGAAGGAGCACGTAGCCATTCCATTCTCACCAATTCATTTGCTTCTGAGATTCCATTAATCCTTTATCAATTGCCCTTTCAGTTACTTCCCACCAGGCAGTTCTCTTTGGATGTCCATTGTAGTGGGGAACTTTTATCGTCCCTTGGAATCTCCGGGGCATTCAGAAACGTTTGGTATCTTGGTGTTATTCTCGACCTTTAACGTTCTATTCATTTCAGATAGCGCGTTAGGATGTATTTTTGGGTGATATAATTGATAGATGTGGCTCGAAAGCTGCAGCGGCAGCAGTAATAAGTAACCTATATCAGCTATTTCAATTATTATTTTTGAAGATTAATAAGTGGGAGTAGGAATTTTGTCGATACGCCTCTTTGTGACAGCATCAGATCTCACAGATATGTGGCTCTCTGGCCGTAGAAGTTGTCAATTACCGGGAAACTTTTGGAAATCAGGCGCTTTAAACAACAAGATACTGTGTGATCAGTTGTATCTAGCAAAGCCATCATTGGGTACGTTGTTGTAAGAGATACCGTTAAATCGGTACGTCAAAATCTTGTATGTATTTGCGGTTATCCTTAATAGTTTGCGCAATTTATTAGAAATAAACTGGTATTTGCAAGACGATTTGAATCATCGTTGGGCTTGTTAGATTTGAAACTCTTACAGAAAAAAGACAACATCATCAAAAAAGGTAACATCTTCATTGATTTAGACTTTCTCAGGCCACTGATAAGGGTATGGATTGGCCTTTTAATTTCAGAATCTCAATCAATATTATTTTTTTCTTTTTGGCCAAACGCCTTGAATTGCCATATTGCTTAACAGCCATACTTTACAATAATTTCATTTTTTAAATGTATTGAGACGATTTAACATAAGTTAATTTGAGATGTAAATAAATTCAGGAAGTGTAAATTTTTGAGTAATTATTTACCGAATTAATTACTATTTCCGTTCATAAAATAAAAATGGGGAAAGATTAAAATTTTATTTTGATACAAGTCAAAAATGAAAGTAAAAGCAGTCATGGTAATGTAGTAAAAATTATTTATGCAAAAAATCAATCGCAGTTAAACGATGATAGAAGTAAACTTAGCAGACCTCCCGTAAACGTATGGTTTTTGATTTATTGGAAACTCGAATGCCGAAATTGCGATCTCGAGGCCAAGACTTTGTCATCAAGTCATTATATTATTATATAGTTAAAATTCAATTTGTAATATATATATTGAGAATGGGACTTTTCCCCGTACACTAGTTTTTACTATATTAGTAATAAAACAGCAAACAAGAACGCTTTTTAAAACTTAATTGTAGCAACCACGTTTTGCCAGAATAGATTAACGACAACTAGGCTTCACATAGTCGGCGAGTTTTAGATCGCATGAGATCTCGAACTCCCTAACTCGATTATATGACTTTCTCGACATGTATTTATACAGGGTCATCGAAAACGATCGGACACATTTCAAACAAGCGAAACGAATAATAAAAAAAAAGATCATTCGCTCAGAAATCGGATGGTTCATGAATTATTCTGTATAATGAATGCCCTTGACATTTGTGTCACTTGTATGTAGAAAATTCCCCGACGGAAGTGGGATATTTCAACCACCCTAATAATGCAAATCCTCCATTAACGACGATGCACGACACTGCTGTAATTTTCGCACTTCTCTTCAGTCTTGTCACTGATATGGATGCTGGAAACTTTGTGGGTATTGCCTTGAAATTTTCAACAGCTTTCTAATGGTTCACGAGTTCTGAAACCTTTAAGTAAGTACCAAATGCCATCCGTTGTCGACATTTCACACTATCGCAAAGAAGCATACAGACAAAAATGTATTGATCTTACTCATTAATTGCCTGCAAAAACAACAAATAATTGTCCGTTGTTACGTTTCGACAAATTTCCCCGACGGAAGTGGGATATTTCAATGACCATAATAGTGCAAATCTTCCATTAACGACGATGCACGACACTGCTGTAAACTTCATACTTCTCGTCAGTCCTGTCATTACTATGGATGCAGGAAATTTTGTGGATATTGCCTTGAAATTTCAACCGTTTTCTAATGGTTCACGAGTTCTGAAATCTTTGAGTAAGTACCAAATGTCATCCGATGTCGACATTTCACACTAACGCAAAGACGCATACAGACACAATTGTATTAATCTTACTCATTAATTCCTACTAGAATAATAAATAATTGTCCGTTGTTGCGTTCACTTACGCATGAATAGACTGACCGATACGACAGTCAGTGAATCCTTTCATGGTTTTTATCCAAATATGATACAAACATGCAATTATTATGACAAAATCTCCCCATCTAGCTGGTTATGTCTTAGAGTTGATGTGTTCTTGTGCATAAGAACTGACAGAAAAGCAGACGTCCCTTAGATATGTTTTATATAAATATTTGTTTTAGTAAATTTGATAGATATTTACAATTTTTGTGTAAAGGCTGCATTCTGAATTTTTTTGGTCTAGCTTAAAGTTATAGAGTTCATAGACAAGCACACATTATTCTAAAATCATTCTTTTGGACTCGGGGAGAAAGAAAATGCAGAGATTCATCAAAAACTCGAGGTTGATTTTAACAATTCTTTTTCTTTTTATAATTCGTATACGAGAAAGTGAAACTCACTTTCTAGTATTAAATTGTTCATCTACCATTTTAATATAAGCTGCAAAAGTCGATATTTTTCTTTGAAAACTCTCGCTTGCCCCATGTACAGGTGTCAGCTTAAATGTCAAATCAAAATCAGATAGCTGAGTTTCTTTGAATCTCCAACGCTACATTTTGACACGTATTCCTTCATGTATGCCTTTTAAAAATACTTTCTCTGCGAAAATATTATTGATTTTCCAATGTGATCTCAGGCCCAAAGAGAAAAAGAAGGCGCTGGAAAGCAAACATAATAAAGTCGGCAGTTTTGAAGGCTATCTCGACTGCCATCATCATTCCAAGACGAAAGATGATGGCAAACCTGAGAGCAACAATAACCTTCCTCTTAGATTACCTAGAAATATCTTCAGGGTCTGAATATTTTTTCTTTCTTTGAAAGTGGAACTATCTCATTGGAATAAATGAGCTTCAGTTTAAATGAGTTTACTTTTCGGAATTTTACCCCAAACTATACTGTAACAAAATTTATCATTACTAAAAATCGACATTATTTTGACACGGAAAATAAAATACTTTCAAGAGAGCATTTTGTAACACTATAATATAACTGGTTAAGAAGAATTCATGTGTGTCAGTTTCATATAAAATGTCCAATGATGCTGCTATTTTCATATAATTATATATATAAATATTAAAAATAAAAATTTTATTGAACGAAGCTTTAATTGTATTAAAATAGTGAAAGACAGAAAATATAAAACTGAATGACAAAGCAAAAAACAAAATTAAAAGCATGACACTGATAGAAGTTTTCTGAGCAATTTTGAAATTTTACTTTCGTTTATAATATATTTTCATTTTTTTTGAATGTTTAGATTTTTTTTCGATCTAATGATATTCACTGTGGTTTAATTTCGGTTTAGTATTGTTTTCAGCACCTCCAGCGTTTGTGATTGTGATACAACTCTCATATTTTTTGTTATAAATTTTTTTTCTATGGTTCTATGCACTTAAAAAATCACATTTTTAAAATTATTTTTGTTATTTTTTATGTTTAGTCCTTAATATAGTTCATATTTTAATAAATATTATGAAATCCTCTTATTAATTATTCTGTAATTCATAACCAGATTGCGCCTGCACTATGGAAAAATAATTGAATTAAAATTATTCAACTCATAATTCCGTTTTGAAAATATTAAAATATTGCATTGTCATCGCTATCCCACAAATGTACGAGATTTTAGAAGTCTAGTACATCTAAAAGCTAAAAAAAATATCGTTTTCAAAATTCTATCATTACAGACGTAAAAAATAACGATCGAAACCACTCCATTATTTATTAAACATTTACTCCCTCATTTTAAACATTTACTTAAAAAGATCTGAAATTTTTTTATAAAAATTTTTACTCTATCGCATGCTAGTATGAATTTCGGTTGATACATACTTAAATTATGAAGTCGATTACCACATTATGCACAACGTCTGAAATTTTTTTAACCCTTTATATCCAGACTAAACATAAAATACCATTTAAATCGTTCTTATATCTTCATAATCAGACCGTTTTTCCTGACGTTATTCACAAGGACATGGAGGACGCAGTCCAACATCTAGCACTTGATGCCAGTTCAAAACAGAAATTTATTTTTTTTAATTATTAATTTAATTAATTAAGTTATTTTATTTAATTAAAAAACTTTTTCATTTTTGTTGGAGCAATTCTGCTGCAAAATGAATCTAATGATGAAAAATTAAAATTGGAAAGTTGGTGGTAAATTAATTCGGTACATAAAGAGTGAATTGCATCATAATACGAACTTTCCGATCAAGTAGAGAATATTCAAAACAAAGAACAGAAACTCTCTCTTCAAGATAAATTTAGTGTAAAGAAAACACAAATTACAAACCCACAACGAAAATCTAGAAGCCTTCTTTCTCCCACCTTTAATGTAATTCCTGATTAAAAGGTGAATTTATACTTAAATGAACACACTTCGTTAAAGTAAAATTCTAAAAGCTAAACTTTTCATGTTAAATTTATTTAAATAATAAAGTTGGGCTTTTTTTCTAATTACATCAACAGGAAACACGGTTGGTAAAAGCAAGTTTCAGAGGAAAAGACGATGTAACTGCTTAATTTTGAAAAACATTTGTAATATTTCCAATTTATATTTTAGTATATTACGTATTGGATGAAGCAAATTGCCATATTACATCAGTTTGAAATAAAAAGGAATTCAAACTTTTTCAAAGTGTCTACTTGGTAGGAAATGACACTAGACTGAAAATGCCACAGATCTTAAATATTTGAGGCGAATCTTTTATTTAATCTTTTATTTTTGTGTACTTATAAACAATGATTCTGATAGAGCATTATTTTGACACAGTAATTAGTGTTCGGTATATCGGACATAAAATGTTTCATCCAGAGAAATCGCAGATACCTCTTTTAATCCATAGTGCCTTCATCATCGAATATTGGGTTGTTTTTGAAGTCCCTTTCATATAAATTTATTTTGTATCTCTGAGAAACTTGTATGATAAATGTAGTCGTTCCTGTTTCAATCAAATTTCTTCTTCTAAGAAAAGTGCTGTAAGTAACCCCATGCATTTTTTTGTTTAAATGCAATATGCAAATGGCGGGCCAAAATTGACAATCAAAACGAGACAGTATTTACCAAGTAAAATCTTGTTGATTATGATATGATAAAATGTGTAAAGAGACTTAAGAAAAGTAGATATTGTATTCACCAATAGAAACATCCGACTTTCAAACAGCAACTTCTACGAAAATACTGCCCAGACAGGAATTATTTCCTTTTAGAGAGCTATTTCTGAAGAATTAACGAAGCATATTTTTACTACCAAAATTATAATTGTGTCATATTAAGTTATGCCGATACAAATTCTACAAACACAGGTTGCTGTCTTATAATACTAGAACAATGAAAAAAATTCTTGTCACTATTTGTCCAGTCAAACACTAACTACAGAATGATAGTAATGACAATGGGAGTGAATCTACATGTGAAACAGATACATCTAATTCTGTGCAATTCAGTGCTCCTGTTCTATTAGGTATAATGAGAACCCAGGTTTATCATCCCAAATTAGCATGTTTGGCCCATTAAATTCTCTTGTCTGTTTAACATTAATGAACTCAAATTCCAGAATCACAATTGGGCGCTATTCATGGTAGATAACTAACTGCCTTAATTAGCAGCCTATTCTTCCCAACATTAGTTGCCTATTGCTGTTATCTATCGGCAACAGCATGAAAATCTAGAGTAGTAGACAAATTTATACGTTAGGACCCTAGATTTAGCTTAGTTTTGCTTAATGTCCTATTCATGAACCTACGAGAACTATTCCGGGATTGGCATCGTAATTTTGAACCTTGGGTTGGTAGGAAGGCTATACATGGGCAGCGACTCTATTTCCCCTATTTCTATTCCGTACCTCTGAGGCGGGTTAACCCTCTCACATCGAGAGATGTGGTCCGAGGCGGTCTAGAAATTTCGCCTTAATATCGACGAAAGTCAGTCTGAGGCGGTTGGCTTCTTTTGAAGGGAAGTGTCGATCTGAGATCGCTTCGGAGATAAGCGTGGTAGGGGTCCAATTATCATTGCCCATCACTGCCCATTTTCATGCGTCTTAAGGGAAGATTATAGCAAGGGATGGGGTGCTGGGGTAAATGACCACCCAGATTGAGAGAGTCCAATTCATGTTGCATCCTCCCAAAAAGCCCCTGTGTTAAAGGCGCTAGGAGAAAAAATCGCCTCTGGGTTAAAGAGTTTAAAAGCACCAGGCATTCGAACAGTGCAGTGGGTGGAATCGTATCTCGACGCCGAGATTTTGCCACCAAGCTATCACGACCTTTTTTGTCTCACTGGGGGGGAAGCACGAGTACATGGATGAGAAGCTACCGTATAAGTAAGTAGGGTCTGTCTTCACTGGTGGTTATAGTAACGGTGGTGTGGTTGTGTTGGCCACATCCGAAGACGATATATATTTCCTGGAGGTTAGTGTATGGGTTGGTGTTGGCCATTTTTTTACTGATCACAGTACTCAAGTTGCTGTCGCGGTGACCCGGTCATTCAGATACACCGAAGGGCTTCGCGTCAGGTCGGGGCGAATTCTTTTGAATCACGATCCTTTTGTCCCCAGGAATCGCCTACATTGTAGCTTACTCTTAGGGTTCAGTTATAACATCAAGATTTATCAAATCTATTCTACAAGTCTAGTGGAAATTTGTTATTTTAACTGGACTCTCTCCATTGGTTGATAGATAGGTATTTGATAATTCTCTCAGTTAGTAGATAGGTTGAACTGAAAGATTCAATGCATCTTTTTATTTTTCATTCTTTAACTTTTGGCATCAATGCTTTTATCGTATTAGGTAGGTGTCCCACTATCCGAGTTTTCAAAATTTTCCATTTGATGTAGTTTTTCTACTCCTTGAAATTTCTGATTCAAGAAGAGGATAGTGTATTCAATAGATCATTAAAATAATGATTTTGCTCGTTATTCAAAACTTTGTAAATTAGTGAGTAAATGGAATGCTTGCAAGCAGGAGAAAATTTAATATAATTTGATTTCGTGGGGTTTTGCAATAAAATACAAACTTAAAACTAAAATCTTGAAAATATTTAGAAAATCAAACTCCGAGGAAGAAAAATAAAATATTTCTGAAATAAATTAATTGGGAAAATCTTACATTAAGATATTAAAATATTTACCCCCACGCCGTACGAGCATCAAATTATCACTTTTTTAGTCTTATAAACTAAAATTTAATCAATAATTAGCTTTATAATTTGAAACAAAAATTAAGTAGAATCCATAAGCATCTCGGGTATTCTGTGCTTCTAAGATGAATGAAAACGACAGCCCCTTTCCAAACCAGGAAGAGTCATCTTATTAGATAGCAAAGAAAATGAAACTATTAAAGGCTTAATTAATAGAAAGTTAATTAAACTCTAAGATGGAGTCAATAATTTGATTTCGTTTCTTTCCTGTATAAAATACTAGGATATAGTATTATCAATACTCTATACAGATCACTGTATATTATTACTCAAGATAAATGATTTTTTACCCATATTATGGCATAAAAATCTTCCATTGTAGAGTTGAGATAAAATCTTAACCTTATGGCAGTCCTTTTAAATTTTCAATTATATTTCCTGTAATTATCTATTTCTTAATACTCAAATCTTTCTTCGGTTGTATATTTTAATAAGTTTTGGCAGCATAATTTGGTATTCTAAGTAAATAATTATTTATTTTTATTCAGGTCTTCGTATGAGCGTATGCAACAGGTTTACAAAACGCAGAACTGAATAAACACAGTTTTGTAACTGCCACAGGTAATATTAAGCATAGTTGATAATCAGTGTCTTGTTTTAAATGCTTTTCATTCGAGAAAAATTCATGAGTTCCTAGAAATAAGTTTTGAGAGAAAAATATGTAGAAATATTTTATAATGGTTTATCTCGGTGTTTTTTTCTTCCAGAGAGAACCAAGTAAATATTTTATGGCTAAATATTAAATTATAACATTGACCAAAAATGAATAGCTGCCATTCATTTTAAATATAAATTAAAAAATTATCTCTGCTCACGCACATGTTTCTGGACTCGAGTGTATGGAGTTGTATATATTGGGGCAGTTATATATATAATCAAGCAGAGACACACCTCAACATCGAACATTCTTCGATCGCATGAATTAATGAACTTTTATATTAATTTTCCAAAAGAATTTATTGGTTAACCACAAAGAGTTTAGATTAATTTTGCAGTGTTTTAGTGAATCTTTCAATTTTTCTCAATCTATTGCCACCATTTTGTTGAAAGTACAAGCGATAAAATTTCGATTTTTTCTACCTCATTAAGACCATGATTTTGGAAGTACCTCTTCTAATATTCCCTTTATATAAATGAATCATTCGAAAGTTTTAAGCAGAAATGTCGAAAAATATCAATACATTAGATTTTTATATTGCCATCATATTGCATACACAGTTTATATGAAGCACTTTTCTATTAAAATGAAACTATGTTGCGTTGCAGACTTAATAAAAATGTTCTCAATTTACATTTTTTTTTCACCCTTACATCGGTATGTCAGAAACAGAAGATTTCTTCCTTCTCATATTTCACACGGTTACTCTACACATTAAAATAATACAAAAATCTGGAATGTTCTCCGCTTCATTTTCTCTAATACATAAATAACATGCTGCATTTTGGGTTAATTTCTTCGTTTTTCGAAAAATATCATCTATTCACTCTCGAGCAGTATCTCTTTCCATCCATGATTGTTTTTTCTAAAATTGGCTACTAGTGTGCAGTTTGAATTTAGATTAATTTAGTTATATTAACTTCCCGCTTTGAAAGCAACACCAGGGCTGTTTTGAAACGGATCTCGTAATTTTGAACCGCGGTCAGATGACGAGGATGATACTTGAGCTGGCAGATCCCTCTCCAAACTTTCGCGCCACATCAGCTGGAGGAGGTTTGGCCCCCTACTTATGATTTAACGTGCAACAGGCCCACTTACACGGCGAATCTTTAGTGCAGTGGTTCCCAAACTATTTTGGTCGTGGAACCCCAAAATTTGTTGCCAATGATCGCGGAACCCTGAATATTTTTTAATTAACGACTTTTCAAAATTAATATCTGATATTAAATGAAACAAGTATTATTTTGGTATTTCAGATTGAATTAAGCAAAACTCAAAAAAAAAAAAACCCAATTCATCATAGAAATAATTAATAAAAATACAAAACATAAACTAAATTAATAGGAAAATCTTTAATGTGAAGGATGCACTTGTTCTTTGATTCCATGATTCTCTTAAAATTAGGCGTTAGGTTTGATAACCGAATTCGCATATCTGGTGCAGCATCAAGTTTGTTACGATATTTGGTTTTTGTCGCAACATATTTTGAAAACCCAGCTTCACACAAATAAGTGGTTGCAAACGGCTATAGAATTCGAATAGCCTGTTTTGCTAAATTTGGATATTCATCGAATACATCTGACCAGAATATTGTTAATGAAACTGTTCTAAATTTGGCTTTTAATTGTGTATCCGAACCCAATTCAATCAAATTTTCATAACCCATGGAATAAAATCCTTTTGGTTTTTCTTTTATTTTAAAAGGATTTTGTACCCAGTAATTATCTTGATTCTCTAGGTTTGGAAAATAATCACTGAGTGATTGCTGTAAACTGGGCAGATGTGTTTTTATTGGTGGAATCGAGTTAGGAATCTTGAACCTTCTGACCCCGAAGCCGAAACCTTACCAATAGGTCATCGTAGAGCATGTGTACAATATGGGAACGAAGATGGGATGCTAAATTTCATTTGTCTAGTTCGTTGCGTTTTCAGTTATCGAGTTAACATAAACACGGCCTACAGAAAAATAGAACTTCCGTTTATGAATTTCATCCAAAATTTGATTAAATGTGCAAATTTAGTATAAAGTCAGTATACGAAAATTCGTCAGTTCAGCACAATCCTTTATAAAGTTAACATGCTCACATAAACATAGGGAGATTCACACACATGATTCTATAAATGTGTCTTTCAAACTAGGACAGATCTATCGACAATGGTGATTCATCAAAATCTCGAGGTAGTATTTTTTCTCAATTGCATTAAGGTTTACAAAACTCATTTAATTGATGTATTTGGATTCATCTACCAGTATTTTTTTAAACTGCATAATTAAATGAAGCGGCTTAGCTAAAAGTAAAATACAGAGTATGTGTTTGCTTATCTGATTCTGATGTAAAAGATGATGAAATTTATTTTAATTTCAAATACTCTTCATTCTTACATAGTGAAATCTGAAAAAAATTATGAATTAATTAATTATTAATTCTCTAAAACATTTCATTTGGGATCACCTAGGACATGCTACGAACTTATATAATTTACAAAAACAATATTTTTTAAAATCTGGTTTGATCGAAAATAAATTCGAGTGATAGAAAACATTTTAACAATATGTTTTTAAGGAATTCAAGGGAGCAGAGAAATTTTTCGGATGTCCAACGAATTCAAATTAAAAACCTTCGAATTACCCAAGTTCCCAAGAATTATAATTAATAATCAATCATTTTCAACCGAATTTTTAAATAATAATAGGAAATTCAAGGGACAAGAGAGAAAGTTCAATCTACTGACGAATTCGAAACAGTCAAATTATAGCTGATATCAAGAAATATTTACAGTTTGTGTATTCAAACTGTAATTTACAAAATATATAAAACAACTTCCATTAGAAACTATTCCTGATTAACAGAATAGAATATTAGAAAAGAAGGAAGCAACCTTCTTAAAAGTTACAAATCACTGTGGGAATGCACATTGTCTAAAATGTCTAGAGTTCAGACTTAGTTAATTTTAGTGTTCCGTTTGGAGCTTGTGGCATCATCGCGGCATCTGGCAGTATCTTGAATTGTAATCGTATGCAGATAGGATCCGCCCTCTTTGTGATGTCACCTATCGACCAATAGCAAGCAGCCTGTTGCAGTACTCAAAGACTGATTACTTCTGTTCACTACCTTCTTCTTTTTATATCGTTTTATAGCTAGCATGTTAAATGATCTTATGATTTGATGTAGGATTTTAATTTAGTTGTTGTTTTATTAAATTTATTTTGTTATTGAGTAGTCTTGCTTTGACTTTGTCACCAGCTCTGTGGTTTCTCACAATGGAGTACTTCTGATATATGTCGAATACAGGCATGATGGGTTGAGAAGCTGAGTAGTGTAGTATCGTACTAGTTAATATGAAGCACTTGAGTGTCAATCGTTCAATGTACCGACTACCTCAGCGACTAGATTAGTAAATCTCGCCTCTATCCATGCTGTAAAGTTAACTTCACCTAGACGTAGGCCCCAGAAGTTACAAACTACAAGGAGGCTGCTTTTGGACTGGATATGTAATTTTAAATCATAATGATATGACGACGACTGTCCGAAAGACAGAAGACCCTCTGTATGCTTCGATATCAGATAAGCGGGAAGACTGATAATGATGTATTTGACATGCATTCAGTCCTCTTATTCTGGTAAAACTGGGTCTCGAAATCCCAACACCCGGGTCTTGTAGCCGTGACACCAGACCAATGTAGCCAGCCTTCTAACATTGTTACTAATATTCTAATCAGAAATGATTTTTGGTCTAAAAATTGACATATTGCAGAATTTTAAGTCTTAGGTAAGATCGGAATTCATAATCTCACGTTTCTTAAGTCGTGAAATAACCATTGCCTACTAATATTGCTATTTACATTCCTATACGAAATATTTACAACATAACATTCGACTTATTACAAAAGTATAAGTCTTCAGTACGTAGCTCTTTTTATAAGTTTGAAATTTATCCAACTGAAAGTTACGCAATAGTAGAGTAAATGACAATTTATTCAATAACCAGATGAAAACTAAAGTGAAATCATGGAATACAGATTATTAAGAAATCATAGAAAAGACATTTATTTGAATTAATTTATAAAGGAGAGTTGTTTCATTCAACACTTATTGAAGTCCACTCAAAATCTCCATAATGAGAATGACATTATGACCTTAAGAAGAGCAAGATTTTGATCGCAAACACTCCATTGTCTTGCTCAAAATTTGAATTCAACTTTAATACCTTGCAATTTGGCAAGCTAAAATATTTCATTCATTTTCCTAACCCTATTGCGCATAATTATAGCAAACAGTCTTCCGTATAAAACATTCTAAGTGAAAAGATTCTCAAACTGTCGGCCATACTGGTTTTCCTTTAAGCTTAAAGTTTGAAGGAATAGGTCATTAACAAAATCATCTTCGTATAGAAGATTCCCATCACACAATAGAAGTACACAAAAAGCACCAGAATAACAACGGGAGATAAAGAATTTCTTTAATGATGTCTTTAACGTAAGAGTCACAAAGACTGCCAAGAAACTAGGAAGAAGTCTGAATAAATGGCAAAACGATTTTCTGTTGGCCTTTCTTGGATCAAGATGCCTCCTATTTTTTTTTACTTTAAAGGTCATATATAACGTTGAATATTTTATAAAATTTTGTTGGATTAATGAAGCCTCAAACCTGTTTCTTAAAAGCAATGTAACAATTTGCAATGTAAATTTTATTTGTTATGTACCCATGTCTTCCAAAAATAAATTTAAACCAATTTGAAAGGATAATAAATTCACAAAAACTGAAAATTGCTGGAAATAATATACTATCGTGTGCTTACTTCTTGGATTAGGAAGTTTATTAACATATTTCAAATACTCATAATAATTTAAATAATACGTTATGATGTGAAACCCCGATTATATAATGACATACTAAATCTCTGAATTGTTATACGTTTTTAACAAGTTGACCGCCGTTTGATCAAATACGATTCGCATAACATTTTTTCCATGCACTGCGTATTTATAGTTGCCTCGTAAAGATATTTTTGCTTCAGGCTTCGTAGCTCAATCATGATTCATATCTGATTGAAGGGCTTATGGGTAAGAGAAATATGGGGCCTCTTAAATAAATTTATATAGCTGTAAAGTAAAACCTTTAAAAATCATCAATTCATAAAATACCTTTTAAGAAATCAGCTACGTTTTGCCTTCTTGGAGCATTTAGCAAGAATTGGAAGCCTTATATTGTTTACACAGATTAAACTGCGCAAATTAGATTTAACTTTCGAGCACACTTTTAAAAGCTAATAAAATAATCATTTTTATTATAAAACTATGACAAAAATCAACCAAAAATCAGGTAATCATATAGAAATCAGGTAGACTTTGCGAAAGGCTACCACGGCTTAGGACTCTACTGAAAAAATGTGCTCAAATTCCTGGTTAAAATCAACAAAACTCTCCATTCGCAGTTTGTCTGCCCTTTTTTTTAAAAAAAGGTCATATTTTGTTGACCAACTTTTTAACACACTAGCTCAGAGAATCGTCAAAAATAACATCCATGATCTTTTTCTTCGTGACGTGAGTTACTAGTAATTTAACTCCAAATTAAACTTCAAGCCCATGATTCAAAGAAAAAACACACTATGGGAACAGAACATGACAGCAAAAATCCTTATACATAATTTCTTTTAAAATATTAGAGTTATGTAAATGAAATTGAATTCTTTTAGGTTACAAATACATTTTTAAATAGAAGCTCTCCACAGAATTCTGAACAACACTCCTAAATCTTGATGCGTCTATTTTATTTACTCCATACATCAATATGCTTCAAAATACGCAGTGTATTTTTAAAAGCTTATTCAGATTAGCTGTTTTGCACTCACAGAAGCTTCTATTCATGCTGCACACCGTATCTTAAAGTCAGAGTATTTATATTTATTATAGTCTCGCAAGTCAGTACAAATTTATAATAAAAAAAATTATAAATTTTTTAGAAAGCTCGCTTTAATTAGTGTACTAAAATGCAGTCAACATTTTTTTTTCAAAAATCTGGAGGTCAAAGCTAAAATCGCAAAAGCTTGACACCATGATATAAATTTTTTATGTAATAAATTGTTATTAGAATTTTAATCACATCCATAATATATTTTAATTTCGATTGAATGTTTAAGAATTTTCTTTCTATGGTTTTCATTTTGGCTCAACTTCCTTATCACATTGTTTTCAGCGCCTCAAGTTTTTATATTCTTGATATTACCTCCAGATAGCTGATTGAAAAATATTTACTACACTTTAGAACACTAATAAAAGTGCGCTTTTTATAAACTTTTTGTGTAGCGGTTACAATTCACTGCCTTCTCCTCTTTATGGTAGGTGGCGCTACTATAGCCATCCGGGTTTTTCCCATGATGCCTCTCTCTCTTCTTCTTCTGTTTACTTGTGTTGTGTTGTTGTTCCCTGTCTTGTACCTTTTAATGTACTGTGTCGTGGAACTTAGCCATCTAATAAAAATGGTTCCTGAAATTGAATTAATTCTTCAACAGCGACATTCCATATAAACATAAGTCTCGTCCCTCTACATTTATATTTTTATACTTTTCTGCTTTTTATTCTTAAATATATTTTATTTAATATAGTATTATAATCAAAATAGAATCATGTAATCAATTATTCTCAAATTCACGACCGGAGCAATGCATCTCATATTAATTTAAAAATAAATAAAACTAAGTGATAATTTAGTAATTAAGTCTTGAAAATTTTTAAAAATTCTATTATCACCGTATGCATACATCATGACATAAAACTATAAAATTTCAAAATTCTAACACATCGGGAAATAAGAGAGAATATTGATTACAGGATTTCCCCCTTTGCAAACATAAGTAAGACTTGCTAAATAAAAGCATATAAAATGAGAACTGGTTTTTATAAGTATTGTTTTCAAATAAACCTTTAAATATATATCCTGAAGCATATACACTTGCCAAAACTTTTTGTTTGCAACCGAGTTGTCAAAATTTGACCGTTTTATCACGTTTTTCCATTCCATTCCTCCCTCCCAAAACTAAGAAAAGTTTGCACTGAAATTTTAACAAATATATGGGCTTAGTTTTGATAGACATATAATTCAGCTGACAAAAATTTGCGAAAGAAAGCAATGAAAACTCTTCTCTTCACTCGGAAAAACAAACGAAGACATGTAAATTTGTCCTCCAATGTATAAATCGAGAAGAAATCTTAAACACCAGTTTCCTAGGAAAACATCTTGTTTACTAATCTTAAGTCTCTTGTACTTTACGTCGCAGCACATGATCGATCAAAGAAAGCTTAATGCGTTGAAGAAAAACTCAACTTGGAAAAACGTTGTAAGTCAGTTAATGCTAAATGTCTCCTTTCTTGGATTATTGGTAATCGATTAGGAGTGTGTCGAGGGACCTAACGATCCGGACAAGTTTGGAAGCACTTGTTTGTAAAACTAAAAATTGTTCCTGGAAGAATGAAGAACGGAGTTCATAAATATAGGGACAAAAATTATATTTAAGGAAGAAAATTTTAAAGTTAATTTATTGTAAAGTGTATTTCAGGAATGCATGCTCGTTAATAATTTTTGTTTGTTGTTTTTAAAAGTTATGAATGAATGTTTTATCTTTTGTTCACATATTCTGAAATATTAACTTTGACACATAAAAATACAATAGCTTCGTTTTGTATTTTAATATTTGCTTCAGGTGTTTTTATATTGAAATGTTCTGCAGATATAAAGTAATTCGTGTCAAATCATTCAAATGGACAGGAATATAATGGACGATCAAGCTTTCAGTAGCCTAAATAAATTGGACTTGTCTTCTGGTTACAAAACTAAAGAAATTTTTTGTTTTCCATACAATAACAAAGAAAACCTTTCAAAACCTTCTTAAAATTTATTGATTAGAATCGAAGTATACTTTTGGAATTTAACTATGAGAAGCAAAGAAAGAACATATGCAAAGGACGTTGTAAATGAATTTTATGGCTTTGATATTTTAAATAAATTGGAAGTATAAGTATGACAATACCCTACGACTTGGAAATACATTTTTTTTCTGCTGAAGCAAGACATGAACTTTATGTCTACGATTAAAATCTCGTAATTTAAATTATTTTATGTAGTAATATACATTGAACTTTTCCTGGTTAAATTAAAACTTCATCGATTATTTTTATATACTTTACATGCATTATTTTATTTTGCTTCATTTTCTGAGAATTATACTAAGGAAAACAAATGCTTTAAATGTCTTAAAATTGATTGCGGGTAAAACTGAGGACTATTGAAGTAGTAACAAAATGTTAACATTGTTTCTTACAACGCCGAGTAACGAATTCGGGAAATATATATATATATAAGAAAAGCTACGCTTTAAAAAATAAAGGAAAAATGAAATTGGATCAAAGTCTTTAAAATATTCAGAAATGAAAGTGCTTCCTTTCTCACCAAATTTTTATCTAATATTTTTTGCAGGACGTTCCATTAACTATTTTCTTTTAAGTCATTTTTAAAGAATTTTATTACAGAATTCTGCACTCTTTTTTTTAAAAACTCTTTTTCAAGAAGATTTTTTGTTGTGTTAAAATGTGTTCAAAATATTAAAAAATAATCCTATAGCTCTTTTCCTAGCCATAAAAATTCACCTCATAACACTTGTTAGAATGGCGGACGAAAGAAAAAAGATGAAGAGTTATTTCCGAGATTTTTTTTCTTTTATCCTTCTTCGACAATCTACTTTTTTAGAAAAGGAATTTCTTTTCCACCGAATTTCAAATGTGGCACGCTTTCAGATTTCCTTAGTTTGCTCCACTGAAAAAGAATTCAATAAAGTCAATGTATAAAGTCCTTTCAGGAAAAAAATCTGAAACTTCATCCGACCTCTTAGTTTATAGTTTTAAATGTAAAATACCAAAGCCGTTTAATGCTGAATATTGAAATCTTATATAATAAGATTCTCATCATGTTGATACATTTGTAGTTTCTTTTGAATTTGACTTGAGTATTTATGTATAATAATTCTTTTCCATTTTTATTAAACCTTTGACTACTAACGGGGCATATACGTCCCCTTCAAAATTACTAGCCGGATAAAAATTGCTTTGAAACTCACTGTAATATATTCCAGTTGTATAATTAGAACAATGGGGACGTTCAGCAATTTTTTAAAAACGCGTGAAAGCAATCCGTATTTATAGAAAAAATTGTTCTAATTTTAAATATGCAAGTGAAATTTTACATAAAAAATTATTTATTTAAATATTGAGGGCGAAAGTTGCACTGAAATAGCAGAAATGATGATGCAATCCGAAACGCACTCTCATTGGCTGAGTAGATTTTGACGACACGTATGTCTTCCTTAGCATACTTATCTTTCGCTACTTTTGTACCGTGTTTTTGTTCAAGGCATTTGTACTAGCTTAAATTTTAGAAGTGAAGTTTTTGGCTTTTCTACTATTCAACGTTCAATTTCATAATGGATATTGGTTTTTGTAAAAGGTAAATCAGATAATTTGCCAAGGATTGATTCTACAATGATGGCAAAGAAACGGGACACAAAACGCCAGCTCTTAAATTATCTCATAAGAAAAGCTGTTCGTAACTTCCCTTGAATGTATTCAGTAACCGGAACAAAACTTTTATACTATACCACAAAAGACTTCGCCTTAGGAAAAACAGGTAGAATTTCAAAAGCATCAGGCAGCAATAAATGGAAGAGGGGCCCTCGGACATTAAGAGAAGAAGATGCGATTTCTATCACGAAAGAAAGAATGAAAAGCTAAGGACCTGATTTTGCATGATCTGAGAACTTTCGTATGCCTACAAAAAACCCCTCCAAATCAAAACAAAACCAAAAAAAACCAGGAATATACTTATTTCAGAAGTTCGGCTCAAAATAAATTCAGGTACGGCACTTTTTTTTAAATACACGTGTGCCTTTGAAAAATTAATTTTATGTTATATAGTTTTATATTACTCTGCTATGAAGAATATAAATTATTTCCTTTGTACAAGTATTAATTTTAAGATAATAGTTAATAGTAATTAATATAAAAAGTTCGGTAAAAATAACTTATAAAAGAAACCTATATATTTATAATAATATTCAAACACGAATGCGGCTAATCTAGAAATTTAAGAGCTACCATGTAAACGACAAACTCTAGAAGTGTGGTGAGATAAATTTATTTACCTTTCTTCAGTTGTAATAATTGATAAGTAAATTTACTTTTTGAAGGCTGATTTTTATTTGAATGGACTCATTGAATATAAATTATTTATTTTGCATAAAAAAATCTGTGAATTATTTTCTTTCACTACAAATGAAAACGATTTTCATCATAAAAAAAGTCATGAATTTAAACATATATTTAAGATATTTTAATTAATTTTAAATAGTATTGTAATTTAAAAATATATATAAGAAACATTTGAATATCCATGGAAATAATATAAGCGGTAAAATAACAAGAGAAGGTTTTCTTTAATCTTAAAGAAATTGGGACAGCCTCTGTGCCCCCGCCCCTCAAAGGGTTAAAATATAAATTCCATGTAATCAAATAGAAGGAGAAAACTTATTAAATTTAACTATTTGCTTTAAAATTGATAATTAAAATCTCACCTTATACTTATATTCAAAACAAAGCGGATATCGAGTTCAAGGCTGTTTTCCACTGTGCTTCGTGATATACAATTTTAATAGATATAATACAGATAAATTACTCATCTGGTGCCCGTTATAGTTGTATTGACATATTTAGGAACATTAAAATACTTGTATCTTTCCGACATTATTTTATCTGATGAGGTAGTCGGAAAATGTGGGAAAAAAAACAAAATCTCTATAGCGAGCGAATGGGAGCTATCCCCTGTTTGGGCATATGTGACGTCAGACCTGCTTCGCTCCGAGATGGATCGGTTTTCCCGCGGTATCTGAGAGGCGAACTTTGATTGCAAATATACATATATATATAAAAACTGCCTATAAAATTTTTAATGTAATTATTTTGTAATGTAATTCTTAAATTAATGTTCATTTTGAAGCATTTTCAATCGATTAGAAAAATAAAATAAGTGCTGAACATTTCATCTTTAGTCACCTTGATAGCGCAGCCCTTCCCTTCAAAATCGATTGTTTACTGAAGATATTTCTTCTATGTATGTATGTTTGATAATTTAGATCTATTGGTAAGCTAAACACATTTTTTGCGATAGAATTGATGAAATATTGTAAACATATAAATACGTTTTTGCAATAACTAATAGTAATCATGTTTCAAGCATAAAAATGTAATGTTTTGGGGGTATGAGACTATTATGTCCCAGCCTTTGGTTTAAAATCCGCTCCGAAAAAAAATTTAAACAATCAATTTGGCTTATTTGGAGCCTATTATCTTTATTTACATAGAAAACTGGATGAAAAAAAAATTAAAAATAAACATCTGTATTCAAAGGGTTTAACCCTTTGACTACTAAGAGTTTTCAAAATTTGATTACAGTTGTATATGGAAGTTTGCTTACTAATTGATCTCTGGAATGGATTCGCCCGCCCCGTTCCCTCTTTTCTCCTCACTATGGGTGGTGGTAAATATGAATGTTAGGAATTTCATCTCTCCCCCAAGGGTCCCTTCAATGACCACTCGGCCAACTGCCTTCTCTCCCTTTCGGAACAGCAATCGGCCGAAATCCGCCCCATTATTATAGAAGTTGGATGGCCGGTTACGGCCAGCTTAGGAGTCAGAGTGTTAAAGTCTTATATTACTATGAAATGAGATATCTTTTGCGATTCTTTTATGATTACATGTATTATTAGTTTGCTTATACGAGTAAATTAGGTCAAGTTCAGCTAAAAGTTTTATCTTTAAAAATCTTTTCATTTACATTTTACAAATAGCCATTGATGCTACTACATTGCATTTAGGTATGTGCGAAATAGGGAAAAGTTTTAGAGACAAACGTTAAAAATAATCACTCTGACTGTCGACTGATATTTGCAGATAGAGAGAAATAAATACATGAATGATCAAGATTATAAAGCACATTAAGAATAGATTAACCCAAGCACATTATGACAGTTTTCTGGGCTATATTCATAAAAGAGAGTTGATCAGACAATTTCAGCATTTGATAATTCCGTTATAAGAAAGATTTCATCACAATTTTGCATAATATGTCTTCAATGCCATTATGAAATTAGAGCATGGCCAACCTTCCATACTATTTAAAAATCTTTTCACTTAATGGAAACAGCTTTTGAAGCTCTTATTAATGAGCCTCAGAAAACTGAAGTCAGCAGAAAGATACTTAAACTATATGAATAAACTCGTTTACTAGTTATTTTATTTCAAATGGGGAAAAAAATCCAATTGAATACAAATTTTACAATAAAAAAGGTTTAAAAATTATAATCTTAAATCAATAGGAACTTATATAAGTTTTAAATGAAAATAATATTCCTAAATTTAAATTTTACTGGCTTGTCCTACTGGAACACTCAAAATGTGATGGCTCGGATTATTGTAAAGGAGAAAAGTCAAGGATAAATAGAATTCAAAGAAAGTGGTCACATAAATATATCCATCAACAACATGAAAATGGGAAAGAATAGTTTCCTATCTTTCTGATAGAATTCTCATAGTTAAAAATTATTTTGATATTCACATATACACAGTCTAAAGGCGGAGGATAAACATTCCTGAAGATGTAAATAGATTTTTTATCTTTAATAATGAAAATATATTGTTTCCTTTCTTTTTCTTGAATATCGCAGTATTAAAAGAAAAATTATTAAATAAATCCTTTAAAATGATATTTGTGCCATAATTTTCAATCACATTCCTTTTTAAAACGTTCATTCGAATTTCGTATTAAAAAATCAAATAAATAACAAGTTTGTGCATATGTGTGGGAAATGGAAAAGATTACAACATTAATAAATTAATAATAAACACTTTTATATGTAACTTAATTATATCTCTGAGTGAATTTAATACTAACTTAACTAAAATGACAATTTGAAAAAAAAAATTAATGAACTTCGTTTGTCTAATTAATGTGAACTAAGTAAAGGTCGTTGCTTATGCATCTGTGGTAGCATAAAAATATCTTACTGAAAAGAAGACCCACTTGTCTTTAGTTATTTTTAAACAATATTTTATTTTCAGGCAAGACAAGAGTAGTATTATGTACTTAACTCCCTGTTTATAGTTTAATGAGCAAACCAATAAAGTATTCAAATTAACTTCCTTCCGTTCCAAAATTCATAACAGAACCCATGCATAATTCACTAAGAAAACTCAGTAAGTAATCTAGACAAATACAACTACTAATGAATCATTGATACATTAATATTCATAGCGACATGAGAAAAAAACATAATATAATTAAAATATACTCATTTCTAAGGTTTCATAAATTTCAGAGATGAAGAGGAGAGGTAAAAATAAAATTACCATGAAATATGCAGACACCATATGTGTTTTATGTATCAAATATGATACGTTATATAATTATTTACAGATGAAAAATTGAATTATATACAATTTAGATAGTTATAATTTGAGTATGTAGTTTGGTTTCGAGAAAATTCTTAGAATTAACTGGATCTGAAGGGCATTAATTGACTCAAAAAGCATTCATCCCTATTTTGTGTACCATGTTGTATTTTTATTCGTTTCAAATGCAGGGTGATTCGGAGTTTGGAGCAAATTTAAAAATCTATTATTCTAAAACGAATGAAAATAGGAAAAGATCGTTTTACAGAAAAACTTGAAATGAAACTAGACTATTTTTGTCTCAACAACTGAATTTATTGGTGGCATAGTTTACAAGGTATAACACTCGATGTTTCTGCAGCTGTCGGGGTGATCGGCGGCTAACAACTGTTCATTGAGTCATCCCGTGTTCAGGAACTCAGCCATCAGATAATGAACCGAAATTTTTGTTAATAGTATATTTGCGTTACTCATGTTTTGTCATAAAATGGTGCTTAATGCTATGTAAAATGGGATTCCTCCTCTGACATCTGTTGATAATCGGACACATCCAGTGGTATTGGACATTCTGAGTTCACGACGTGAGCTTTAATGTAAAGGTTTTGAAGTTATATTTTGCTGGATCCCAGGTCATGTTGGGATTATTGGGAACGAACAGGCTGATTGTGCAGCTAAATCAGCTTCCAATATTTGGCTGTCGCCAGTTCCATACTATGAATTAAAACTATTCACCACTCGTCACACCCATTCCCTTTGGTAAGAGTCATGGGATCGGGAGATCCGTAACACACTTTATTTCATCAAACCACAAATTAATATTTTAACTATTATCCCCATACGAATTGTCGATGTGAAATTAACTCGACTTCGCATCGGCCACACTCGTTTCACTCATATACATCTTTTGTTTGGCGAGAAATCACACGAGTGCCGAGTTTACAGTTGCACATATTTTAACTGAATATCCAAATTTAATTCTTACCGTGTGACTTATTTTCACTCATTGTCTCCAAACATGAAGGAATTTGATCTGAGAATATCCCCATCCACATCTTTTTGATTTTTTAAAGGCTATTGGTTTCTATCATTCTATTTAACTCTCATTTCCTTTTCCTTACATGCTTTTTTAAATTCCTATCTGTTTTACGCACATATTGCAATGAAAATTTTTTAATTGTTTTAATTTTACACCGGTTAATTTCCCACTAAGATCGTTTCCTTTTACACCATATGTTTGACGCAGTATGGCCAAATATGACTCTTGCGCCATAAAACCAAATACAACCAACCAACTTCGTCTGACAACTGTGTTCTTGAATACAGTACGACACATTGAATGCATGTCTGCATGTCTTTACTCCCTTCTTGTCTCATCATATGTAATACAACGCTCCGACAATTGCAGAATAATATGGTGGTATAAATTGTAAATTTACCTATTAATAAATTATAATTTCGTCACAAAATCCAGTTTCATTTCCATCCTTCCTATGTTAACGGCATCTTTCAGTTTTCAACTGTAAACTCGGCACTCGTGTGATTTCTCGCCAAACAAAAGATGTATGTGAGTGAAACGAGTTTATTTTTTTAAATTTTGTACCGGATTTATGAATCACCCACTCTGACATTACTTTATAGCTCCAAAATCAATGATTATCATAACTATGATTACTAAACGACAAAGTTAAGATTGTTACAAATATATATAGTAATTATTTTTATTGTTGATACATGATTTTTCAATTCAGTTTCATTATTTCATTCAACATTTCGTTAGTTTTTAAAACAAATTCTACTCCATCTCTGTATTTTAATTCTGAGAAAATGAATAATGCTAATAGGCAGAAGACATTACACAATTTTGAAAGATCAGACTTTAATGAACATATAAAATGCGCTATATTTTATTTAGTTAATCCCAAGATGATAATTTATTTTTTAATTATCGCTCAATTGAATAATCTTACTAAAAATAGTTTAATCTAATTTCTAGAATTTTGTAATAAGAGAAATAAAGAATGCAATTATAAAATAAGTCACTCTTCATTATTTATCTTTTGTAAACTTTGTATTCATTTAGGACTTTTTCTTATTTTTTATATCTTAATAGAGGTATGATTTCATAGTGGCGTAACAAACATAACATTTTAAGTCTCATTGCATCGCTTGCATTTTTTTCAACTTTATGAATTATTTTTAAATAAGATATTAATACATATTTCATTCATTCACTACATACTTGATCTCAGGAAGAAGGGTTATTAAGTAAAGTTGTTTTAGTTTAAAAGGACGTGGTTATTTTGAAACGCAGCAATTTTAAAAATAAATTATTGTAAATAATGTGTTAATGATATTTTTACAGGCACTTGACATAAGTTTACGAATTGTAAAAATAGAAAGATAAATATTATTGGAATGTAACAAAGCGGTTTGTATTGGCAACTGGAAGAATGATGTGGAAAAAATGAAGTTGAATTGTGAACTGGAAAGATAAATCCAATCAAGGATTTGTAGAATTGAATTTTGTAAAGTATTTTGATGAAAGTCATTTTCATATAGGAGGAATAAAAATACATGATATCCTAATAGAAGTGTAAGTTTACGAATTGTAAAAATAGAAAGATATATATTATTGGAATGTAACAAAGCGGTTTGTATTGGCAACTGGAAGAATGATATGGAAAAAATGAAGTTGAGTAGTGTGCTGGAAAGATCAATCCAATCAAGGATTTGTAGAATTGAATTTTGTAAAGTTGAGTAGAGTGTGCTGGAAAGATCAATCCAATCAAGGATTTGTAGAATTGAATTTTGTAAAGTATTTTGATGAAAGTCATTTTCATATAGGAGGAATAAAAATACATGATATCCTAATAGAAGTGATTAAGACTGAAATAGAAGACACACACCATTTAGTTGTAAATTCTGCAATGTAAATGGAATTCATTTTGTTCACTAAATAAATAAAGAAAAAAAATTTAACTCCTTTTCAACTCGGATAAAAAGTTAGCATTTGAGATAGCACACACAAAAACGATGTATGCATTAAATTTGCATATAATCGTTGCCAAAATAAATGTGTGAAATAGCAAAGTTTTGTTTATTTTCTAAAAAGGCTACCGTAGTAACGTAGAAAGAAACCATTCCAATAAACTTTGCAAGATGCATCAAAAATTGAGAAACTTACACAGAACAGGAAACATTTTCGTAAAGCCCAGAAAAGTAATAAGACAGATAACAGAATCTGACGCTCTCAGAGTAAACAGAAACTCACTTAACTTGGCTTCTGATAGTTAAAGCAGAAAATATTTTGTGCCACTTCAACAGAATTTCAATCTTGGACTGTGAAGTAGTTTAATCCAGGACCTTGGAAATAGAATAAGATGATATTTTCTGTAGAAACAAACGTGTACAACATTACATATCAAGTTCTGGGTGAGTTTTAATTAACCAACATCTTTAAACTGAAATAACGTTTGAGAAACTGATGATAATTCTGCAAACTTTGTTTTATTGAATAGAACATGGAAAAGGAATGAAATGAATAATGTTTTCAAATAGCGCAGTATAACCAAAACGTTAGAATTCTTGTCTTAAATCCACTGGAAAATAACAGAATCTTTCAAATTTTTGTTATGAGATCTTTCACCATTACCTGAAAGGCTTAGGTAGATTTGTAATGTTGAAAATTCGGTAGTAATATTGTTGAGTTACCACAAAATAAATATTGATTTTTAACAAAAAATTATTATCTTTGGTTATTGTGTAAGAAATATATATGTAATGTTCGTTATGTTGCAATGTTGACACTTTGGTACCAATATTGTTGCGTTTTCACCAAATAAGTTATAAATCTTTTGCAATAAAAGTATTATCTTCGGTTATTATGTCGGTTGAAGGAAAGTTAAAGAATTTCCTTTTATGCTCTCTCTCATTACATGCATTCGTAGTAATATCTAGAGAGGCTCTGAAAAGTTATTTTATTTCGAAATTATAGTTAAGTTAAAACTCAATCTGTATATTGTAAAATATCAAGAAAATTTAACTTGTACATTCATTACTGGATTTTAAAAATATTAATCATTAATCTGTTAAAACATGTATCATTAAGACTGAGCTATTTAGTAGAATGTTTCAATAAATATACCGTTAAGATAAGAAGATACCCTCTTTGCGTCGTTTACAATATTCAGTAAAGTGAGAATATGACATTCAGATTTATTGTTCATTTTTGTCCTCTAGGACGTTGTTCTTACTATTTATAGATTGTACCATGTCTACCTTTAAAACTAATATTTGGGAACACATTTATGTATGCATTCTAATATTAATTGCATGGGAGGGATATGGGGAAAAGAAAATATCACCAGAATATTTTAGTCGATATTTATCTAAAGAAAATATGATGCTGTATGATCACGTTTTCATGCACCAATAAACTAAACTAATCAACCTAAAGCAGAAGAATTTTCCTTTAATAAAATACGTTTAAATTATATTAAAATGGACTCATTTATAATAACTGATATTCAAAATTTTAAAAAATGGCTTTAAATGTATAAAAATGTTTTATAAGACACCAAAGACACTTTTTATAGCGCATATTTCGGACCCTGAGAAATATGAGGTGGCCATAAAAATAAGTAAGACTATTGGAACTCGGTTGTAAAATGTCTATTCAGACAAATATAACGAAATTTGGTATTACGACCATGGCGTTTCCAATTATGAAAACAAACAGAAAAAAGTTGTTCTAATTTTTCCGCTATACGGCGCTGCGCGCGCTGAAGGTTTAGCCAATTAGTCGACAGATTTACAGAAATCTCAGTTTCCACTACAAATTTTATGTAGGCATCGCTGATACATATGGTTAAGTAAGTGTGCCTGCGTACACAGTAAAATTTGCATGGACAAATTGAATTGGAGCTGCTATTAATCGAAATTCCGAAAATGAAGACATTGTACAAATTTTTGCAAATTGCTGTCACAGTTGTATTTTATAAGCCCGACAGTTACCACAGCTTAGCAAATCCGTACCTGCGTCTACACATATAATCTACCGCATTCATTCAATGGAACACCTCCTCATATTGAATTATAGGTTCAGGAAGTTCTACTGCGACATTTTATTGTCGAGTAATAATTAGCCGTGGATTTCCTTGCTCGTTGCCCAAAACTCACTCCCTGTGGCTTTGGGTTGTGAGAGCATTTAGTTCACAAAGGGGAAATTATTAATCTGGCCACCTTGAAGCATTGCAAAATGTTGCATGTCTGTGGAATTGCCGCATTCTGCTGTAGAATATGCGATCCAAAGAATGCGTTTTTTGAATCATTGAATCACGTGCTGCCCGTGCAATGCCAAAATAATATTTGTAGTTAGAATCGGTATTTCTGTAATTCTTTCAAATAATTGCAAGGACAATTGCATGCACAGTGAAATATAGCAGTGTGTGGGGAAAAATTGAATTTTCTTATGCACAAATCAAACTCCCAAGCTGGGAATAGCTTGTAGACCAAATTTGGTCGTATTTCTGAACAAAGTCGACGATCGAATTCCAAACACCTCGCGTTATTTCTCAGCCACCACGTCTATTTTAAACACAGCTCGTTTCTGAACTGATAAACCTCCGCTGCACATATCACTCATGACTCTACATGCTATATAGTAGTCACATTACAATAGGTAAATCAAATTCGAACATGCGCAGAAGGTTTAAAATCCTGGCATTTCAGAGTTTTGTTGAACCTTTCATCTGTCTGCAGTACTTAAATAAAAATGTTGTTAGGAAACAAATTTATTGAAAGGGTTTTCTTTATTTATTATAAAGGAATTGATTTTGTTCTCATTGCATTACATGTGTATTGGATACAACTAAGCATTTATCGCCAAATAATCCATGATGTTCGGATATTTTTCTTCACTAATTACTTTTTGAAAAATGGAATTAGAGAACCAATATAGTGAAATTTAAAATTAATCGTGTATTTATTTATTAATATTTATTTTAAGGCATTTCTAAATACACCGCTCAAATGAAAATATTTGATGCATATTTTCGGATAGAAAGCGTTTTATGTAGCGTTTTCAATTAACTTTTCCTACTCGTCTAAACAATCTTATTTATTAAAATTTCCTTTTGGTTTAATGATGGGTGTGTTGCATGTTTAAATATTAATGATTCTTTAGTGAAGTTCTACGTCTTAAGGAATATTTTTAAATACACATTTGTGGATACTTCCGTAAGAGTATTCGTTAATTAAATTCTGAAAATGTCATATTCGCTGAATAATTGACATAAATATTTTATCCTAGATTTCAATTTTACGTTATTGCTAGCATTTTCCAATCGAAATTCGAGTTAAATTAAGTTGCTTTTTCAACAGCTTGTTGATTGAGTACGAAATGAGACAGCAAGAAATTTAATGAAGACAAACTTTTATTGGTTTATGTGATTAAATTGATAAATTTCTGTTCCTTTAAACTTTTCATAAGCTGAATAATATCAGAAAATATAAGAACAGAATCTTCTTTTTCAAAGATAATTAATTTTAAATTAGTTATCGATAAAAATTTACTTAGAGAAAATTGATTCGTGTTTGTAATAGATAAAGTTTGGAAATTTAAAAATAATTAAAGCCTTGAATTTATGCATAGGACTAAAGTATTTTTCAATGATTTGAGATTTCCATTTTTGTAACATCTCTTATTTCTCATCAAATTATTTATATTGATTCCAGAAAAAACTTCATAAAAATTTTCTGAAGCCATAGATTAACAAACAAGTTCATCAGTGTTTTTTGTGTTAAGTGCTTTTACAAAAAGGGCAAAGTGCTATAGAAACTATGACGAAATCATTTTTTTTTTAATTTTTAGAATATATCCATATTAGTGGAAGATGAGCAATAACAATGCAACATTTATGAGCAAATGATGTTTATATGGAATACGAAAACATTAGAACACTAATAAAACTAGAGAGGATCATATCAAACGATTATTAATGCATACATTACAATTGCATTATATTTTGTAAATTAAATAAACCCCTACATTAAAAGGTTCCCATAAATAGTATTAAATGCCAAAAGAGACTTTGTGACTGCATCTTAATTTCTAAGTTACATGATAATTAAGAAATTTCATCTATCCAAGGTACTTTTTCTTCAAATGTGGAATCAACAATTAAAGATTTTTTTTTTATATTTTTCATAAAAGAATTACTTTTCAGATGTGTTCAAAAGCTTTAAGTGCTTAACAAAATGTTTTACCCATTAACTTGAAAAATAACTATTTATATCAAAAGATATCTCCAAGTTTTCGATTCCTTATGAACATACTATGATAAAATAATTTCAAGCGAAGAATTTCAGACCGACATTTCTTATCGAAATTTATATAATTTGAAAATCTCACTCAGAAATGCATATTCCTATTGCAGTTGTTCTGCATATTAAATAGAACATTAATTAGAAGTAATGAATGCTCTATAAATTTTAAACAAAGCACCAGCATGCATTAATATTAAAAATGAAATTAGATAATTAAAAATACATAAAAGAATCCCACTTTTTAACCTATTTAGCTAACTTATTTAGCGTGATTTTTTTTAAAATGGTTATCAGGTCATGAAGCTGTTTTAAACAAAAGCGATATTAGTCGATTAAGTGTTCTGTGCAAAGAAGTAGGCTGAATTAAATGAAAGTGGATATTATTGTTATAGGTGATTATGGGAAGAACATACGATAATGAAAGTTCTTGTAAATTTACATGCAAAATAAATCTAGAGATCAAACATAAATAACACATAGTTGCTAAAACACTATGCATCAATAATGAATTTTTACTGAGTAATATATTTTCATTCGACTTATTCCTATCAAAGATCTTCTTATAAACCATGTTAAATGTTATCGAAGAATTATAAGTAAGTCATAATCGAAAATTCTTGTTCAACTCTTTATATGAGAATTAATAAGCAATCTATTGTATCTTAACAAACCTCACACATAATGATAATAATTACTTAACGGTTAAATAATAATTACTTAACAGTAAAATTACACAAAATTCTTTGATTGGTGATAACCTTGACCTATGCACTTATAATATATAGACAAATATACGTATATTCTGAAGGAGACGCACCTTATGAATGTATTATTAGGAGAATGATGTACTAGATGGGTTTGCTTGTGTTGTTCTCGTAATAAATATATTGCTTTATGGGTCGATGATCACCAAATATAAAAACTAAAACAAAGAGGAAATCAACTCTACCTTACCTGATAACATACTAGAGAAAGCAAATCTTCTCCATTGAACAATGCCCTTGGGGATAAATAATCCAGCATCCTGTGCATATTTCTTGCTCTACACAAGTCCTGGGCCATATCTTAGTTTTCCAAATAATTTGGACGTAAAAAATATTTAATATGACTAATCTTGAAAACGAATAATATTTTGTTCCTAACAATGGTATGTCCTAAAGTTTGAGGACAAAATAGCAATCAATTTGAGTCATTTGTCTGTTAAATCTCATGAAATAAAACCTATTTAATGATCTAGAAGCCGGATTTCAGTTCATCGCTTGTAAATATAAGGTAAATTGTCATCCCTAAATTTTGGAAACTGTACACGGATTGTTTATGCCATTCAATTACATTTTATTGAGAATTTACGGTACATAAGCTCAGGTACATTGAAATTTGCATGTCATTTATAGTTAACTTTCAAACCTCTTTCAGATACAACCAAGTTATTAATAATCTCTGCATAGAGGCGATACTTTCCATATTTGCTAAAGCATTCATCTTAAAAATACCAGATAAAAATATAAGGTATGCATGTTTTTTCTCTTTCGTTGAAACAAAAGATATCATTTCTTGAAGTAAGCATAAGAGGATTTTGTTAAATTTATTTTTATACTTGGGAGCTTTTCTACAACTCATTCAAGCGTTTTATTTTTAAAGCTTTTATTTTACTTGACTTGTTTGATGTTCTTAAAAATGGAAATTGAATTCAGGTTCTTAATTACATCCTGTTACGCTAGAGGATTGAAATTTTGTACATTTTTGTAATCTGGATGAGACTGATTCACTGTTTTGATATTTTTAGAAATTAATTATTAGCTAATAAATAATTAAAGCATTTTTTTATAATTGAGGGCATTTATACAACTCACACAAGTATTTTATTTTTAAACTCTTTTATTTAACTTCAATTGTTCATGTTTGTAAAGATGAACATTTGTATTTAAATTTTCAATCACATCCTGATGTGTTAGAGGATTGAAATTCTGTGCATTTGTGTTTCTCGATGTAGCTGATTCACTGTTTTATTATTTTCCCAACTTAACTATCAGTTGATCAATAATTAAAGCAAATTTTGAATCTGTACCATTAGTGCCACCTTGTAGTAAATTTTATAAACAATAGATCTCAAGATTAATAAGTAGACAATAATAAAAATAAAAATATCTGCCTTTCAGTACGCTAATAAAAGTGTATTTTTAAGAACTTTTTTATTTCATTTATTATAAAATAAAATGGGATCCATAAGTATATATTAGCTAAGATCATATAACTTAATTTGTAAAAGTAATAGTCTAAACAGTTTGACAATGAGGTTCTTAGATAATTTACCCTAATTTCAATATTCTGTCAGAAAATGTTTCCAAAAAATTGAATTTTCAATGCATCAAATACACATTTCCCTAATATGAAAGTCAAAATTTAAATGTCATTGAGGTTAATATTCGAATTAGACCCACGTACGATGGTCATAAGTATCCCATTTGGGTTTCTATGAAAAGTTTCCTCAATCACCCAAGCCGGGTCATAAATGACAAAACGATCACTGACTTTATGGTCCGAAACTTTTTACCGTCCTCTTCGTGGACCAGTCACGAATAATAATGAGTCCGTTTAATGACTGAATGATTTCGTTGCTAAAGTGTCTTTAAATGTCACATAGGCAAATGGGGGGCAGCATGAAGTCATATTCCTAGCATTTTGATCAAATTTTAATCTTTATTAATTAGTCTTAATGAACTGCTACTGTAAAAGTACTTTAAAAAAATTAAAAATCAAATATAGGATAAAGAGTAACTTAATTAAAAATTGAGATTTTTAACCCTACAGCAAGATATTTTTCAATAAAAGTCACGTAAATCTTTGTATAGGAAGCAAGCTGTGTCAGAAATTCAGGGGAAAATATTCAAAAATTAATTATGAATTTAATGAAAAAACAATTAAGTGGAAAACGATTATTTTTAACTCTTTAATCCCGAGGGGACTTTTTCTTCCCAGCTCCTTTAACACCGAAGACTTCTGAGAGGATATCACATGGAATGGACTATCCCATTCTGGGTGGCCTTTACCCCACCACTCCACTCCCCGCTGTTCAAGGTAATAAAGCTGTCAGCGTTCTACTTTGATTGACTTCTTCGCGGTTTTCCGCGAGGGTCGAAAGGCATATCGAGAGTTTGTCTTTACGTTTCAATATGAGAATCTTCTGTTCGCTTCCACAATTTTTTTTCAGTATAATGCATTCTGATCACTGATTTTTTTGGGCTTATTTCCTTATTATAAAATATTATTTGG
>BGPR01005854.1:0-29785 GCA_013235015.1 Araneus ventricosus
AGGGCAAAAAAATGTGTAAGATTATCTATTTTATGAGTTTCTCAATTAATTTTTTGAGTTTGTAAATTAACTCTTGAGAGTTGGACTTCATGATTATTTAATTAAGTTGATTCCAAATAGCCACCATCAAAGGTATGTACCTTATTAGGTTCGAAAGACTTGGTGGAGTCCATATGAATCCTTTTGCCTTGGTCCAAGCAGCAATCTTAATAGTCAGCATTGCATATCACCTTGAAAATTAAATCAATGGATTCAGGAATTCTATTCATCCTGAAATATTTGAAAATTATTTAGTAGTTTAAAAGTATTTCTAGCATTATTGATGTAATGTGCCAAGAAGCTCCAACTTGATAAACATCACAAGTTCTGCATACATACACAAAATGATATGTAGTTTTTTTACTGTATATTGTGAAATTAAAAATTAAGAGTTGTTGTTTAGTGGGTGATGCACTCATTTGTTTAAAAAAATTTTGAAATAATATAAATAGTTATATGAGATTCCATCAAATAATCATTTGAAAGATATTCTTTTGTGTTTTTAAGTTTACAAAATTCATTTTGTGTAATATTGGCTTTATACTTATATTAACTAAAAACTGTAGAAACTGACTATTCATCGAGAGTTGATGGAACATCCTGAAGCATTCAAACTAATATCATTGAGAAGATACGATGACTTAACGATTGTGGGCAAGGGGGAGATAGATGCCTAGGGCATCAGTTTTAGGAGGTGCTTTGGAGAAAAAATATTAGTACTGTCTGTCCACCAGTAGAACTATCCCCGCCAGACTGTCTAGTTTACGGCGGTTGCTATAGTAACTGGTTATTCTAGGGAAGATCCATTTCGAATAGGTGGAATCCAACGGAAGTCGGAGTTTTTTTTAATTCTTGGAACTAGTTTGTGGCGGAACACATTTGAATTAATTTCTACCTACTAGAAACAGATTCTTCTTATGATAACTTGTTTCTATAGCTACTGCCATAAACTAGACAATTTGGTGGTGACAGTTCTCGCAGTGGACAGACAGTACACTTATTTTTTTTTTTTTTTAAAGCCGAATATGACTAGGTTGCAAAAATTAATATCTCGCCTCGGATGGTATTTACCCTTGCTATATACCACTGATGACTTCGGGGGTAAAAAATATTCCATTCGGATCAGAGTGCCATTTGAATAATAAATATGTTTGTGTATGTATATGTATTAGTAGGTAGATGCATTTTGCTTAATTTTCAATTAATTTGAATTTTGTTTAAGTAAATTGCACATCTTCTTCATAGTAACTATACCTCTACCAAATTTGGTACTTTTAGTGTTACAAACCAACTTAGAAAGCATTTAAGGTGTAGTTAGTTTATTTTAGAATATACTTCAGTATTTTTAAATAAAAACAGAAAATTCAATAATGAAACATGTAATCATTAAAAATGTTTTTTTAATTACAATAAAGCACCGTTTATATGTCTTTCAAGGGACTGACGTAAAATGATATTTAAAATGAAAAGACGTATAATCTAAATTTTACTCGACAACTTTGGTTATGACAAATTTAATACTACTAATGAAAATTCATTTAAAAGAATTGATTTTAAAGTTTTTTAAGATGGATTCAGTATAGTACTACATAGTTAAGGAAATCAATAATTAAATTTTAAACTTAAACACATCATAAAATTGAGAAAAATCACACTTTTATTGCATATCTTGAGTACTAATTATGCATATCTTATACGATTTATGTGCTTGCAGTCAGGCATTTAATTTAAAAAATCTTGAACCTTCGTCTGATATGCTGTTTGTCTGTGAGTATCAAGTACAGTATTACGAAGTGAATTAAATTCATTGAATGTTTTTCCAATACTTTTAACAAAAGAAATTAGTTTGAAGTTTTTCAGTGGAGTCCATTGCGTCTTTAAGGGAAGATGGAATAGCTTCTTCATCATTGCTTAAATTAGCACCAAACAATTGGTCTTCTATCTTCATCTATTGTGAATATTTCCAAGTCACGATATCTTTACCGAAGTTCACATACTAGAAAGGAGGAAATTTTACATTTTAGAACATGGAACGTATAACCGAAGTTCTGTATCTCCTTGACTAAGTACTTTATCATTACAAAGAATACAAGTGAATCGGGACTGTGACGAAACGACGTATAAATGTAAAACATATAAGCAGTGCTTTAGTGAACTTATATAATTTCCTTATTTTTCATCTAAATATGTATTGTATAAATATGTTGTTGCTTTAAGAGTGATGAAAATCTAATTAATTGAAATTATTTAATATTTTTTTAAATTTATACTTTGCAAAATTATTAACATGTATTCTTGACAAAAGTAATTTCTTCAGTTCTTCCTAATTTTTTAAAATGATTATTTGCATTACATGTACTTGTCTGATTGTCTTATTAATTTACTTGTGTTATTCAAACGATCTTCAATCTTCTCTCGTAGTGAAACATAAAGATTTTGGTACGTCTGCAGTGATATTGTTGTTTATTGAACCTGTAAAGTCTACCCCGAAGATTCCTATGCCCTTTTCATTGAAGCAGCATGATGTTTATGTTACTTTACATGGAATACGTGGAGAAATAATTGAAGCTGACCACAAGTAAGTTTTCAGAGCATTATAAGTTCTTAGCTTTATTGAGAAATTTGTATTTTTAGTTTCCCTTAAATTGTTATTCAGTTAATTAACTAATTTAGTGAACTTAATTTTATATATTTGTAGATAGCTGTTTAATATTTGCTTGAAAATAAATCAGTTTATTTTTGAGGAAGGAAATGCTTTTATTAAAATTAAAAAAAAAAACATTGCTTTTGTCATTGCAAATATGTTAAATGTCCATTGAGTGGTGTATTTCTTTTTTCTATATTAAGATAACTTCTACTTCCTTTATTTTTGTACAGGCTTTCATATATTTCTATTTTTAATACAGGGTGTACACAAATGAAGTGACAAATTTCAAATTAATTAAAAACTAAAAATGTTGGAACTACAAATTTTTTTTTAATGAGAACGCATCTCGGATCTTTTTTTTTTTTTTTTTTTCCAGATAGGTAACAGGGCGTTATGCCATTCTAAATTTGTTACAGCGAGAAATTTCCGTATGCAATGGCTAACAATTAGCAGAAGCCGATGCGTGTTTTCTGGTTTCTTTTTTTAGTTTTTCCTAAATATCACGAAAACTCTTCAGTTTTCATGCTACATTTGAATTAACAAATTAAAGAGCGTAAAATTCCCTACAAATACATGCTTTTATTTTTCTTCCAGTTTTAATATTTTCTCAGATAATGGCTCGAAACAAATTTTTGATTTCCAGTAATTTACGACCCCCTAGTCCATCAGAATGGCGTGTTACCTATCTGTAAATAAACGTTTTGAGATGTGCTCTCATTTTTAATAAAATTCGTAGTTTCAACATTTTTTTTATTATTATTCTTAATTTTTGAAATTTGTCACTTTATTTGTGTACACCCTGTAGTTTAAGAAAAAATGTTTATCTTTTATATAAGCATATCTTTTATACAAGCCTTAACATATTTTCACAGCTAATTCTTAAAGATATTAAGCAACAATATCATAAATTTTTTTTTGTAACTTTCTAAGCTTTTATGGAAATAGTGTATCATGTATTTCGTATATTATTAAAATATTTAATTTTTTATTTATTGTATTATTTTTAATTATTAGGAAAATTACAAATTTTATATCGGTCAGATAATATTAAATATCTGAAATTTTCATAACAGTAACATTGTATAATTACTATGTCAGTCACATTTATTATAGTTGTAGTTAAATTCTTATTTTATTTAAAGAAAATGATTCATATTCTACAGTTTCATATTAATGATTATTAATTTCTTGTCTTGTAAACTTCAGGTCAAATAATGTAAACTTATTGTTCTGATTTCCACACCTTTTTAATTGGAATATTGAATTTAAAAAAACCATTCTGTTTTGTTTGCTAATGATTGATTTTATTTTTTCAGCATATCTACTATTACTGGTTATATGCCTTGTGATGTGCTTGGAAAGTCAGCGTATGAATACATTTTTGAAACAGATGTGCCAATTGCGCAATTTGCTCAGAAAGCTAGTAAGTTAAAAATGTTTAAATGTTTCATTGCATAAAAGTTAACACTATGTTACTGCATCTCATATAATGAGGCTTCTGTAGGGGCAGTTTTATCTACTTAATATTTTATAGAATATTATTGAATATTTTAAGAAACAATGTGCAACATGTATGCTGTCTATCTATCTATCTAATTTATTTATATATATATATATAAATATAAAAGGCAGATACCATGACTCACTCACTCATCATTTGCTTTTTGGGTATTAGGTGCTCACTAAGAAAGGATTTTTCGAAATTTTAATTAAAAATTGCCTTAAATTTTAACATTTTCTGCAATAACTCCGAAGCATATTGACGCACAAAAATCCTTTTTCCATCATCTTAAAGTTTAAAAATTAGCTTTTCAATTATACCAATTTTATTTCCATGCAACGTGCTGTATAATTTGAATTAATTTTTAAAAATGTTTCCAAGCACAGGTGGGCGGAGCAATGACTTGCTCACGGTTCCTCAAGGTCAAAGTTCTATTTATAGAACTGTAAAGGGACTTGCTGCCCATTCATAGTTCACATCAATGGGTGAATCAACGGTGAGTTCAGGGAAGGGAGGAGGGTCAGTCGCCCACTTACTTTTTCAGGGAAAGATTAAAGTTTTATTTCATTTTAGCCGCCTGTAACTAGGAATTGCAAAAAAGCAATAGTGTTCGGGAAGACTTTTTTAATTAAATTTTATTCTATACTCCTGGGTATTTTAAATGTCAATAAAATTTTTGTTGCCTCACTATTTCCACCCAATTTGACACCCACTGGTTAACACAGGGCATCCAGTATGTTTGGCTTTTGAAACCATATTCAGCGTTAATCATTTTACCAATGAGCGATAGATGATTCTTCTGTCTTCCCCCTAAAAATTAGAATTATGTCTGTGTGTATGAGCGTCATAATTCAAAAACAGAGCCATTTAGAGGAATGAAACTTGGTATGAGGTTTTAACACCAAAATTGTAGATCTTTTATTAAATTTTGGTTAAGATCCATCAAATGGAAGTCTGTTTGTCCGTTTACGTTTACACTTCATGTTGTTTTTACTTTCTCGTATACAAAGAGAAAGTATTGTAATTGTCAAAAAATTTGAACTCGAGATTTTGACGAATCTCCACGTTTTAGACCTCCCTGAGTCCGGCAAACACAATTTTGACATTATATGTGTGTCTGTGAACACAATAACTCGAAAACTATTAGAGCTATGGAGATGAAATTTGGTATATGGTATTGACACATAATTTGTAGGTTTCTATCAAATTTTGGACAAAATCCATCTATGGGAAGTCTGTTTGTCTGCGTTCAATTGAACACTTTAACTCAAAAACTTGAATAGCTAGATGGATAAAATTTGGTACACAGTTTTATAATCATGAATGTAGGTCCTTATCAAAGTTTGGGCCAAATCCTTCAAAGGGTTGACTGTCTGTCAGTCTGTTTAATCGCATTCTTCTGAACATTATAACTCATGAAACAGACAGCTTTGATAATTAAAAATTGGCATGAGGCTTGCTGACATTAATTGTAGATCCATGCCCAATTTTCGTTTCAATCGGTCGAAAAAAGGTGTTCAAATCGACCGTCTTTTCTCATCGCACAATGACGTGAGGCTGTTATTGCATAATTGCACGATTCACTTGCGCTAATCCTTTCCGCTTCTACCCACTCCTTTCGCCTCCAAGCTTCTGATTCCCAATCTTTTTTTCTCCACTGAATTAGGGACGCTTGTTCGTTTTACTACCCTTTAGCGTATTTTTTCTCCACATGTGTTAGGAGTATACGAGAAAGTTTAGGGGAGACCAGTCCTGCTGTTTTTTTGTAATATTCAGCCACAGTTGACTAACTATTTATAAACAAAATTAAAGAATGTAGAAAAACAATTATAAAAAATTATTTTTAACTTAAATTCTTAAAGTTAATTCAAAATTAAAAAATTCTTAATTAAAATTTAACTTATTCAGAAATCATCAGTATGAAATGGAGCACTGTAAGTAGCTGTCACCCCCACTGTGATAATGCATGGATTGTCACTGTACACAGTACTTGCCAAAAACAGTCAAGAATGCTGAATAATAATAGCAAAAAGAAATTTCCTGATAAGGAAATTTCAGATACCCTAAAAGTAAATAATTTTTTTTCAATTTGTGTGGGGAAAAAATGTGTATTTATTATACATATAAAAATTCTTTAAAAGATTGATAACTATCCAATTAAAATACCAAAATGATAACAGAAAAAAACCTCTAAATGTTCTAGTATTAACTGTTTTTTGAAAGCAAACCCGCCATTATGCATTTAGTGTTCATTCAGATTTTAAACCAGTCTACTAGCTATGAATTTTTATTCACAGTTACAACTCTAAAATTTTAATATGGTTGGATGTTCAGAATAATTCATCCATATGTTATCATTAAAACCAGCATGATTTATTATTTTTTTTCCTGCTGTATGTAAATCAATTGATCATGTTTGATTTTGTGTGTTTAGAAAATACATATTTCTTACTCATGTGTGAAGTAAACAATGAAAGTGTGTTCATTGTTTACTCCATATTAGAAGAAACTGTTAGAACTGTTCATGAAGCAATTTGAGGCTTTTCTTATTATTTATGTAACTGTATTTAACCCTTTCTGGCACAGTGGTCGCAAATGAGGACACCAAATTTAAAATTTCCTAAAAAAAAAAAAAAAAAAAACTTTTCATTTTGAAACTGGAAAATTTGATGCAAAATGCAGCTAATCATTCACTTTTGAGAATAAGGATGGCAGCCCCATGAAATATATTTGCACCAGAGATAATTTTACATTTAAAATACCCCAATTTCTTGTCTCGAACATGGGGGGATATTTTGCGTTCTTAAAAATTCAATTTTAGTAAATTCACATGAAAAGTTTCCTCCAATATCCTCGAATTATTTTCTAACTGAAAAATTTATTTCATCTATTGCAAATTTAATAATTTTTAAATGCAAACAGTTTATTTACGAATATAAAGAATGATACATTTCTTATTGGTGATAAATTTTGTCTTTAATCTGCTTGAATTTTTAACAGTTCTTTAGCTGTAATCTAACATTATCTGGCTTGTGAAGCTTACCTCTTTTATTTTATTTTTAAGCAACGAATTAAAGAGAATTTTAGTACAGTTGTGTTGTTGTTTCATGAGATTCAATTAAATTTTACGTGGCTTTCTTTTAATTTAATATTTTTGTTTATCGAAATTTGTGTCGTAATTCATAATTTCAATTCTTTTCAGTGTTCACAAGCAATGATGGAAAAGGAATAATAACCTATCGACTGAGGACATTTAATATGAAGTACATTTTTTTGCAAAGTACAGGATTTTTGTTCAAGGATTCTGCAAATGAAATACAGCGATTTGTTTGCTACAACAGATGGCTGAGGTAATGTTGTTTAATGAATTTTAATTGTGTATTAAAATTAATCCAACTGGAAAGATTTTTTTGCATGAAGTACAAACTTTTCTGCATATCTAGATGGAGTGTGTGGGTGGGTCCTAGAGTGTGACATCTTCCCATTGGCAGGTGGGGAGAGGGGAATGAATGGGAATTGAAGAATGATTGATATAAATTTACATTGGTCTTTGAAAGACTCGGTGGCGTAGCTGCAGGGGGCAGCTCTGCGAAAGGGGTGGCAAAATCAGACATACAGAAAAATAATTTTATAACTAAGAAGATCTGCGACACTAGCTTAGTCGCTGTGTACGTAAAAAAAATAACTAATTTAATTATTTCGAATGTTTCGCCTATTGTAAGTAAATTGCTGATATGTGAACTGATTTTGCTATCTGTGTGCAGAAATCGAGGACGAATTACGCTCGTAATAAAATGTTGTTTCCTGTAATTCATTTTTTAATTTTAAGGTTTAAGTGCCCTATGCAACTTGTAAAGGAAGGGCAGCAGCATGTTGTAAATTCATCCCAGTTTTCAAAAGTTGAGGTTATGCCACTGGAAAGACCGAGAGCTGATTGAGAATTTTTGGATTATGTGTTAAAATAGATGTTAATCCTTTCCTTTACAAGAAACAATGTTAAAAATTATCAAGCATTTCCCCTCCCTCCTTTTTAGATGAGTTTTCTTGTGCTATCAAGTTTTTGTGCTTGTGCCTGAAGTTTAATAATTGACAGGAACATTAATTATTCCCATTCTGGGTTTTTTTGTCATTTTCTCTATGTACACCTTCTGTTATGTAACAAAATTTATGTATGTGTATTAATTCATAATTGACAATGATAATTTAATTGTGTAATATTGTTTTTAAAAAATTTTAAGCTCTCTCTCCTGTAAAATTGTCATCAAATCTGATCGAGCCACTTTTCTCCTAAGCAAACCTTTTTATGGTTTTTTTTCTTTCAATTCATGTTCATTTTACTAAAATCCCAAATATTTTTTGTTATCAGATTTTGTCAAAGCTCTAAACACTTTCAATTCTACTTAGCAGATTTTGATCAGGAATATTTTTTAATTACAATGTATAATTTCGTAGACATGGCTATTTTTAATGAGACATTGACCTACCTCTTCAGGAATGAATATTTTAAGTTAAAAAAAGTGATTTATTTTTTTTTATTACATCTTTTTTTTTTTTATCAACAAATATTCTGTGAATCGGAAGAAAATTGGACCAATTCTGTTGAATTTTTCCCTCCATGTTGATAATTTTTTACTAAAAATAATTTAAGGAAAAACTAAATGTATAGATGTGTGTCAAGTGTCCTTGAAGAGGATAATTAGATGTTTTGTAAGTTTAAAGCTGTATATCTATATTTTAATTACCTTTTTTGCTCTGTTATGCATTTTGATGAAGAAATGCAAACAACACTTTGCAGAGCAAATTTAACCTCATTAATTTTTATAAAAGCGGCATTATTCGTCATTTACCTAGTGTATAGTTTGTTCGATATTTGGAATATTATCTAACCATTGCTCAGTTTTAATCGGGGGGTGCCAGGAAAAATTTTGTATCCTGTCGGGGAAAATTTTTGTACGTGGTATTCAACTGTACTTGATAAATCAGAATCTGGCTGAAATTTAGGACCAATTTCATTACACTTGTCCCCCATACAGCAGGTCAGTGCGGGGGGCCAGAAGGGGGGGAGCGTTCCCGGCCCATCGAGCAAACTCGTAACGCCATTCCTGGTTATAATAGCCAGCAAAGGTGATAAAATATAAAAGTTAGAAATAGTAAATTAATCTTAAATATGTAGTTGAATTTTCAAATTAAGTTTGCTTTAAAATTTGGTAAATAAAATAATTTATTTTTATTATTCAAGAATTGAAGAGTTTATATATGTGTGTTGTAATTTTGGAAAATTTTCAATTACCTAAATTATATTTTATTTCCTGTCCAGTGATGAAGAAGGAGAGAGTGAGCTCAAGAAATTTCAAGAACGGTTTTCTCCTGCAAGCTTTGCTGCAAGACAGTTAGAGGCCCAGAAAAATATTTCAGATAACAAAGTAGTTTGTTTAGATTCACCTGAAGAAAATGGTAAAACTAATGGTACCTTAAATGACTCCTCCTTTTCTGCTCATTCTAATGATTTAATAGAGAGTTCAAATGGATTTCAGAGGGATTCTAATGATGTGAATATGTCAGTAGCTAAAAGTATCAAAAATCTGAAAAATAATTTAAATGAGTCGAATGGCACTTTGAACGGAAATGAGTTACATAATGCAAATGCTTATCTATGCAACCAGCCATTGCAAATGGCAGAAAGTTGCCAGGAAAGTAATGCAATTGATATGAATGTAAAGTTAAAGCAAAATGTTCTAGGGAATGATTATGATGTTGAAAAAATGGAAATATGTTCTTATTATCAAAGTACCGATTTGATTTCAGGGAAAAATTATGTAAAACAAGAAAAACATGTATATGATGCTTTACCTCAATCTTTGAATTCTCAAGAAAGAATGCAAGATCTAAGTTTGGCTCAATATTCTAATAATTTTGCTAAGAATGGTGGTGATTCTGCCTATTTTAATACAAGAAATGAGGATGTGAATTACACAATGTTTCGAGAAGAAAAGATGTCACCTTATACAGATGCACAGCTGCAGGATCCTTATAACACACAAACTAAGCAGATGCCTTCATCTGTACAGCCTCCTGCTGGCCACTCGTATCAGGAACTTCCTTCTGATCATCATTCAAATTTTGTAAATCTTATGCCATCTCATATGAGTTTTTATAAAGTGACAGAAAATGTGTCATATAACAATAATGTGGGTATGCCAAGTGACCAATATAACTCAACTTCACCCATTGTACCTTTTGCAAAGAATAACTTGAAAAGTCATTCATATGACCAGTGCAATAGTAGGCAAGTTAGATTACTTGATGGCGATTATGCTCATCAAAATGACAATTCATATCATTTGAACTCATCAGAAAATGGTGCTTATCGTAACATCCAGACATCAAAAATCGCTACTTACAACAATAACTTCTCACCCAATGGAGATAGTATGTATGGTGGTGTTGATACATATGGAAATGGTTTAACTAATAATGACACTTACGGATATCAGAAAGTTGTTCATCCAAAGAATGCCATGTTAAACTCTCTTCCTGAAAGGATGCACTCTAGCCAAGTTGATAACTCAAATATCTCCTGTGCTTTTTCTACTCTACCTAGTAGAGATAAGTGGGAATTGCTCAATAACTCTTGTGACTCTAAAAATAGGAATAAATCGTTTAATGTTGAAACAACAAATTCCAAGGATTCTAGATTTCAGAATAACATGTTAGAAACATATTCTCAAACGGTCACTAAAAATAGTAATCTCCATGAGAAGTCAACAAATCAATCATGTATAGCAATTCCATCAACAAATCATGAGAGTAGTTTTGATTCTAGAGTTAACCAAGAACTGTACAATGAGCTTAATTTTTTTTTCGAGAACTTTCCTTTGACCGATTCTGCACAAAATGAATCTTCTTTCTAACTTGCACAATAATTATTTTCTAAAAATAATGTTATGAATTTTATTTTATTAGGTTTTGAATGTTTCATGTTTTATTTTTAGCCTTCCTTCGACCTTCCAGGCCGGCACTTTTTTCCTTCATCAGAGGCACAAAATGAATAATTATTTTAAAGAGTATCTGAAAATTTAATTTCTGATAGTGGCAGCAATTTTAATTTAATTTTCTAGCAAAGGTCTATTTTTCTAAAATTCTTAAATTATATCAATGCATCTTTTAAAATACTATAGCAGTTGCATTACTGGAAGCTACATGGTGCTAGGTTGGTTGAATGTAATAATATCAAAACAAAAGAGAACCTGATATTGAATTTGATATACATGTTTTTAAAAAATTCAGAATTATATTGCTGTTGATGTTGAATATGAGCTCACGATTACTAGTTAAAAGTGTATTTGTATATTTTTTCCTTAAAGCATAAAAGGTTTTAATGTCTTAACAGTGCAATATTGTAAGGCTGAGGCTGTATCATAAATATTTAGTCAGAGTAATAATTTTGCTATTAAAAGAGTTTTGTTGGGAATAAATTATTATTGAAATTATGTATTACAAATTTATATATGTATTTCAAGCATTTTAACTCGTGCTAACTGTGATCGTCTGTTAAGAGCTTCATGGAAGATATTTTAATCTAAAAGTTGCTTCAGATTCATATTTATATATATATAAGTGTTCATAAATTGCAGGGTAAAATATTAATGTTATATTTTTAAAGATATATTGCAGATCTCTATATCAATACAATATAAAGAATAAATTCGATGAAATTGTTACTAAAACACTAATGAATCATTGTATGCTGATAATTTTGATTATAAAAATGCTCGTGAATTTTTACTAAGGAGAATATTGTTAAGAGTACAATTTTCTTATTATTATAATGTAAAAAGTTATAACAAATTTAATAGTTTTTTTTGTGGTAAGAGATAATATCTGTTCTAATTGCTTTTAGATTAAAGAAATTTGCTTCAAATGTTTAGAGTTGAATTCATCTAAATTCTTGCATTCTTGTTTTTGAGATTGTCTGCATTATGGACATTTCACGCTAATGTTACTTCTGCTTAGAAATCCATTTTAATCCTTTGAAATTTCATTTTTTTATATATCATATTGAACACTTTGACATTTGTAAAACATCTTATTGTACCATATATTATAGCTGATGTTTTTCAAATATAAATATTAATTCAAAATTTATCTATACATATTGTCTCTTCTTGAATCATGTGTTTAAGAAGTATGCATAGTTTCAATGGAAAAGTAGAATAGTATGATGCTATAAAGCATCCAAAATTATATTTGTTATCAAATACATAAGTGGACCAAAATAAATATACGCAATTGGTAATTAAAAAATTTAAAAACGTGTTATTTCGAAGAAATAGTTAAGGAATATGGAAAATTCTGTTTTCCTCAGCACTAAACTTTTATCCAGCTGTTGTTGGCATGTTAAGCTGGAATTCGTTGTTTTTATCTTCCTCTCTGTTTTGTTTGACTTTTTGAGGAAACTGAGAAAATATCCTGTCTGAAAATTGATTTTCTTAACATTAATTTTTAAACATTACTTTGTGCATGTTTTAATATTTTAATTCATTTTTAAAGCACTGTATATTTACATTGCAAAAGAATGAAATTAGAAACATTCAACATACAGCCTTTATTTTGAGATGTGTTCTTTCATTTTGTAACACATTTTTATGATAATAGGTAATATAAAATTTATTTAACTCCCTAATTGGAAAGAAAGAAATTAGTTTTTCTACATGTTTCAAGTTAGGTCTAACAATGTATCATTTTGGACTCGCACATGGATTTTACAGTCCTTTCCTATTATTATTATTATTAACTATATTTGTTTAATTTATAATCACGTAATTTACTATTTTTTAAACTTAGTTTGAAATTAGGTGTTTTTTATTAATGTGATATTAACATAAAAAGTAGAGAAACAAAGTGGTCCTTCTGAGTGGCAATTGCAAAACAGTCATTTTTTGCAGTTACACATTTGGAAGAGAGATCTAGGATGGAAATCACATTAACTAACAAAATTTATGCAATTGCATTGTGTTTTGAAATTGTTTGTGTAGTAAAATATGAAAGGAAAGGGCTCTGAAAAATGAAAATGTTTATACTTGTTATCTTCATGTGTAAATCTGAAAACTAAAATTTTCGTAGATTGCAAAGGGGAAAGCATTTTTCAGTAATGAATTAATCAAATTTTTATTTTTTACTTTAACCCTTTTAATAGAATCTGAACATACAAATTAATTTATGAAAAAAAAACTTGAAATATATAAATCTTATTTTAAAATTATATGAAGTGAAAGAGTTATGAAATCACATAAATTTTTTGTTTAATTTCATACTTGCATGAAATTTTAAGCCCAAATATTTTTTTAAAATTCATTGATGTGTTTTACTTTAAAATTATCTCCCTCTACCCTCCCTTTCAAATTGTATATTGTTGAAGAATAAAGAGTTAAGTTTATAATTTATTTCAAACTGTTTTCAGTTCTAATCTAAGATTATATAGGTGTTAAAGAAAGTTTTGCATAATAATAAATTGTCTGTGATTTATATATATATTTGTTTTATTTTTCCATTCCTGGAAGATTGTTGTATATATTAGAAATATAAAAGTTTAATTGCAGGCAGATTAAAAGACGTAAGGTTGTATTCATTTAATCATTTTATTTTTGTTGTTGTTTGTATAAAGTCTAGAGAATTGAGAAGTTTATTATTCAATTTGTTTTTTATTGCACATTTCTGTGATGGTTTATAATGAGGCTGATTGTTTTTTTTTAAGAACCGGGTTTTTAAATTTGAAACTTGATTTTTTGGAATTTATTTTGGCACTTGTTTTTTATATCAATCGCAATTTGAATTTTCTTTTTTAAAAAGTATGTTTCTTCAATTGATTATTGGTGAATTAAGAAGCAAAGAATAAGTTAAATTTAAATTGGCATATCATAGCTGTTTCCCTGTATAAAAACAATCTTTTTTTTATTTTTCTAGATTTATGAGACCTCTTATGAATATCATTTTCTTTTGAGGAAATAATGTGAAAATATAATAGTCAATTTAATTTTTTTTTTTAAAAAGAAGCTTTTAAAAAATTTCAATATTTCCTAAAATTAAATATGCACTTAAAACAAATTTTAGGTGAGTTTTTGCCTTTTCAACTTGATTAATATTGGTTATATCATTTTTTATTGGTCCATTAATATTTTTTCAATATTCAAAAACCGGTTTTTAAAAGTCATTTTAAGGTTAAATAGTTTGTACATCATCTTTTTTTTTCTTTCATATTCCTTGTTGAATTGTATGTATTGTTTTTATTTTCGTTGATTTTGAAGATATTTTTTGCAATTTTATGTGGAACAATGTTTTTATGACTACCTCTGTATTGTGTAGTAAAATTGTATTTTGGTACAAAAAGATGATTTTCACCCAAAGTTCAAAGAGCGAAGTGTTAATTATTGTACATAAAAGAGGTATGACACATAAAGAAGATAATGCATGTTCCATGAGTTCTTGTCATTTTCTGTATAATGTTGATGTATGCTGATAACATACTAGCTTTTTCTGATTCTTGTCACTTGTTATCTCAAAAATTATTCATTATATTATAGTAAACATAATTTAATGACAAGTATGAATCAGTTCTTATGTTAATGAGAGCGAAGAGTATCGTGCATATTGTCTTTCATAATAAAGCCATTTGTTTGAATTATCACAAAAAAACAGTTAATTTTAGATGACCATGGTTCTTGTTTTTCTTTAAAAATTCAGCTGATTCATTTAGTCATGCTTTTATTCAGAATGAGAGGTTAACTACCTAATCATTTAAATAAAATCAATCTGATATTGTAAATGGTTTTCATGATTTTTGTTTATTGCTAACAAGGGGAGGGCATGACTTGGGAAATTCAGTTCGGGATGAAACTTGGTATATTAGTAGCATACCTTTAGGGTGTTCACCCATTAATCCTATAAAGTGCAATGGCCAGCCAATTCAGAGAAAATAGCCCTCAAAATTTGAGTACAGCTTATATACCTGTAAGTGATAAAAGCAGTTAGCTACTAGATAGCTCGGGTGTCGGAGTGTTCGCCTACTGTCCGCTTGGTGAACAGTTCGGTCTTGGCTGAGTTTTTTTCATTTTTATTTTTTCAAAATTATTTCAACTGAAATGAAAAATTAAAAAATATTTTTAATTAAAATATTAATTATTTATGCATAAAATAACTGTTCATTCATATGCTACATGAATTATAGATGAAATTTAATATATATAAGCTGTAAAATAATTATAAATACAACTTTAATGGTGGTAAATAATAAGTATAATTAAAATTGTCATCGTAAAATCATTAAAAGTTTTTAAATTATTGGGTTTTTATATTTACAAATACTTAGTTTTTACTTTATCTTGGAAACAACAGAGAAGTGATGTGAATGCATTTGCATACCGTCCATTATTTTAATGATCAAATGTAAATAGTAGAGCAGCTATTAATTTATTAAATGCGTTGGCAGATGGTTCAAAATTTCAATGATTGTGAAGGGTCAAATGTGTAATTGTTTTTACTCGCTATCGTATAAAATTCTTCTACAGTACTACTACTTTTATTCCTTTAGAAACTCTGCCTCAAACTTGCGTTATTCACATTGTGTTTTGAATTGTTTTGTATCATTTTTTGATTAAATCATCATAATACAGATAAATAAAATATTCTGTAAATAAAGATATTGCTAGTGTATCGGAGGTAGAAGATGGAATCACGCAAGAATAACTTCAAGAACTGTTGTTCTTGTAAACAATCATCATTTATTAATTGTGCAAATACGTCAAAATATTTTTTGTTTCTGCTGTTTTTATGATAGTTATCATTCTGGTTCTTGTATGTAATTAAATGTAAAAATATGGAATTACTAGTAGTAAATGAAAGATAAATTTAAAATTAATTAATAAATGTAGAATGTGAATTTCTAAAATTTATAAATGATAAAGCCTAAACGAAAATGTTTCATGATGCGAGTCATTATAGTTATTATTTATCGCCATTAAAGATGTATTTATAATTATATTACTGCTTATAAATTAAATTTTAACTATAATTCATGTATCATATGAATGACCATTTATTTTATACATAAAAATAATTAATATTTTAATTAAAAATATTTTTTAAATTTTAAATGTTGAAAAAATTAAAAATGAAAAGAACTCAGCCAGGACCGAACTGTTGACTAAGCAGACAGTAGGCAAGCACTCTGACACCTGTGCTACCTGGCCACTATCTTCTGATGATCATTTACTGGTATTAAGCTGTGCCCAAAGTTTGAGGGTTATTTTCTCTGAATTGGCTGACCATTGCATTTTATCAGATTAACTCTATCAATACGGGAAGGTCTGAGACATAAGAATATCATTGTGAAGTTACCACCCCCTTTCGTTAAGTGTGATTGATTTCTCAACCGCGGAGCTCACTTTCTTCATTAGAGTGGGTCACCCAGATGTGTTTGGGGGAAAAAGGGGGGGGGTCTTAGAATTCGGACAGTGCCAGTTGTCATTATGGTTTGGGGGGAGAGGAGTGAATTTCCCTTATCTTTAATAGAAGAGTTCGGACATTCCCGTATTTTGAGGTCCCTCTATTCCAATGGTCTTAGGAATCGGAGAGTTAATGTAATGGGCGAACATCCTAAAGGTGTGCTACTAATATGCCAAGTTTCATCCCAAACTGAATTTCCCCATGCCATGCCCTCCATTCATTCAGCCAGTTCCAAAATACACTCTTCACAATCATACACAGGTAATGATTATGTGCTCTTCGTACAGCTCTGTTATGTAGAAATATTCCTAAAAATGATCATTTTTCTTCTGTTATAAATCAGTTCTGTAATTATTCAGGCAAATGTGAAATTGTGCTGATATTTTTCCAAATGACGCTTAGAGGGTTCCATTTTAGTAGCTGCAATATTTGTAAAGCATTCGCAAGAAAAATTGAATACATCTGGATAGTATGCTTATGCAATCTTTGCATACTGATTACTAGCCATCTTTGGCAGCCTGTTTGCTCAGTGAAATTATTGTAGGGAAAAAATTTCAATAAAACTTTTATACCTTGCTGAGGGGACCACTAAAACCAAGCTAAGTACTTTTAAATTAAAAATGTTTATAGGAATGCAACTTTTACTATTTTGGACGCCTTGCACGTGCTAGATTCATTTTGCTATGCAACTGCACAATTCTGTCTGTTCGTCGCTCCTAAAATTTTAGATTTAATCTGAAACGGAAAGTGATTAGACTAGAGCTAACCCAATAACTAGCTTGCTGAAATGAAACATGCTCGTAAACTGTATATAGAAAATGAGTGAAATCATTCAGCATCTGAGGTTTTAGTGCAACACCAAATACATTTCATAATTTTTGTAATATCTTGGAGAATTTTTGTTTACAGATTCAATATAAAATTTAGTGCACTATAATACAGTGGTGAATCCAGGGGCTACAGTCCCCCCCAAGCTAACTCAGAATTCTTGATTTTATTTAAAATCACTAACTGTTTGTTTTTAATTTCTCTTTAAAAAATATATATATATAATCGTGACAATATTGCTTTCTGGCTTGACAGGTTCCAAAATTTTCCTACTTTTCACTTGTAGCGTTGATGCGGTTGAAGACATTTTTGGGCTAGTTATTTTATTGTATATTTTTTAAAAATGATCTAGAGTATTGTATTGTTTTTTATGATTCTTATTGTCAGATGAGTAAAGTCTGTGAAGTTAAAGTGTTTTGGTTTACATAAGCCACGAGGTTTGACATTCGTAACGTTGATGCAAAATTTTTATGACCTCAGCCGCCCACCCCGACACAAATCCTGGATTCGCCACTGCTATCATAAGGAAACAAAACTTCAAGCTTAAAGAGGTATAATTTATTTTAGACATCCAATTATATTACAGAGAAGAGCAGTAATGTATAAAACTAAAAAAATTCAAAAATTTTATTAAAACCATGTATTAAAAAGAAATCTGTTAAATATTAAAAAAAAAAAGAAAGAAACCCTTTTCTATCAACAATGTGAAAAAATCGAGAAAAAGAGTAGTTGTAACAACAATGAAAATATTGTAATTTTTTTAAAAAAGTTTATTAAAATTGGATAAAAATTGCACATAACATTTTTAAGATATGAATTTAAGTTAATTTTTTTAAAATTTTCATATGATGTAAAAATCATTTTTGTGTAATAATGATTTCCAAAATTATCACAGAAAATCGCCAAAATTTCGCTTAATTTTTAATTAACTAAAATTTAGAAAATATATCTCCGAAGTGTTAATTCGTAGCCTTGCAAAAATTTCGTAGGTCCATTGGTGTGCTCTGTAGAGCACCAACACACTTATTCTCCTTTATCATTTCCAAAGATGAGCACATATATAATTCTTTAAATTCCTTCTGTACTTTTATTGAATTAACACTTTCACTGTGTAATGAATATCAATTTCATTCTAAATTAATATAAAACAATGATATAGTTACTTGCTTTCAGTGGAAGTTGCAATGCTAAATTTCATTTTCATAATACCGTATAGACCAGACCATGTATATAATCGGTATACCATGAATATAATCGGGGGTGAATTAAGATTGTTGGAAGAACCCTGCTACTAGTTTCTTAGAGGCTGTCTGCAAGCATCACATATATGTACTTGTACATTTCTACTGGCCAACTTATTAAGCTTTAAAATGATATAATTTTACATGCTTTTAATGATTGAAACTATATTTTTATCAATAATAAATTTATATTTTATTTATGTTGATAATTAAAATGCTTTGAACTGACATGAGTATATTGAGCTTATCATTACATAAGTATTATGAAAAGAATGTCAGGGTTCTTTGTGTAAAGAAAATGTAAATAACTTTGCAAAATTGCTTTAGTTTTTACTATTGAATAAATATGTTTTACATAGCATTCACTGAGATGTAAAGCTCAGAAAAAAGATAGATTCTAAATGTTATTTGCTGTTGATGTAATTTCAATCGAATCACTTATGCATAATTTGATATTCAGGGTTCCTTAACAAAATAATTTTAAACTTCAAATTGTGTTAGACATTTAATTCGTGTTCTTTTAGTAGTCTTGCACCTGTTTTATTCAGTGTATACATAAATGTCTCGAATGGAGTCGAGTCACGCTACGTCTCTAATTGCACGTTGTCGGCACCGAATTCACATTCTTATTCTCCATGCAAAATATGCATTTGATTTCAAATTTAAAATGGGGCGGCACACTTTACGTCCAGCAGCATGTCAGTGGGATTAAAACATACTAACAATAAGAATGAAAGTATAGCTCATTCAGCTTACTGGATGTATTGCTTAATATGCGTAATATCTCGGAGAGATCAGTGTGCAAATTTCACAAAAATCTTGATGAAATAAAATTAGTGAAATGTATTGGGATATTACCTTAGCTTTCAACAATGAAAGAAAAACACGCAATAAAATATTTATAACAATGAAAATGGTTTGAATTGCATTGCAACAATGAAAAGATTTTTTGTAAATTATGCCTGGAAATATTTTTTTTAATTCATTACAATTAGAGAAGACTTTATTGATGTCATTGAAAAGATAACTTTTTGTGTGAATTTTTAAATGGTGTAAAAATCAACTTTGTGCTATAATATTTTTGGAAGTTATTAAGAAAAGACGCCAACATTTGATCTAATTTTTAATTTAATTAAAATTTTTAAAAAAAGTAGCTCTGAGATGTATGTTCCCAGTCTCCTAAGTATGTATCGGATTTCGTAGTTCTAGGTCCAGCCCTCTGCCCTGTTGAACGCCAACACACAGACACTTGCACATTCTTCATTATTATTAGCCGCCTTCGACATCCAGCTTGTTCACCAGGAATATGATTTAAATCGAATTTTGCGTCATTTTATATTCATGGTTCCCTTAGCAACGTAATTTTAAACTTCAACCCATGTTCTTTTAGTAGCCTTGCACCTGTTCTGTTCATTGTATAAATATATGTCCCTAATGGAATTGATTAACTGCCCATGTCACGTAACATCTAATTGCACGTTGTCGGCACCATCTTCACTTTCTTATTCCTTTTGCTAAATACTCATTTGATTTGATTTGAACATTAAAATGGTGTAGCATATTTTATGGCCAGCGGCATTTTAGCTGGATTAAAACATGCTGAAAAAAGAATGAAAACATAGCAACCATAATAAGTATTAGCATTATCCCATAGCATTCAGCTTACTGGATATATATTCCTTAATATGTGTAATATCTCAGAGAGCCTGGTTTACAGATTCCACAAAACGTTTGATGAAATAAAATATGAAGGCAAAATGTATTGGGATATTACTTCAGCTTCCAACTATGAAAGAGGAACACGCAATTAAATATTTGTTTAAAAACAATGCAACTTCAGATGCACTTTTCTAACAAAAATTACAGTTCATGGTCTCTATACCTTATTCAATTCCTACTATTAGTTCACACTCTCCCTATATATATCTTGTTCAAATTTTCAATCGTTAATAAAATACTTTTTATTCATCCACTCCAGTTCAAATACATTTTTTAAAACTTGTAGTGGATGACACTTGATGTTAATACAGTTTTTTCAAATATTAATTGATTAATTAAATTGAATTAATTAATTTTATTTATTAGAGCCTCGCACAGGCTACGATCATGGTGTAGGGATAAGAAATGCGGAACGGGACTCGGTAGCGCGTCTGACTTCAGATCAGAAGGCTGCGTGTTCAAATTGCGTCCGGGTCAAGAGATTTACTCTAGACATATCATTTATGCACGTAATTTATATTCTGAAAAATTTCTCTTGTTGGCAATTGCATCCAAAAATGTTTAGTTCCCCGTTTGAATGGATAAACTTAGGTCTATTTTTTCTTCAATTCCAACTATTAGTTCACACTCTCCTTATATATATTTATATATCTTGTTTAAATTTTCAATCGTTAATAAAATACTTTTTATTCATCCACTCAAATTCAAATGCATTTTTTTAAACTTGTAGTGGATGACGATGTTAATACAGTTTTTTTCAAATATAAATTCTTTAATTAAATTTAATTAATTAATTTTAGTTTTTTAGGGAGAAAAAAAATTCTAAAATAAAATTTTTCTTTGTTGACCTAAGTAGGAATTGACTTTAATTTTTTTTTTTTTTATATATTACTTGTTATTGGTGAAGAACACGAATAGATAAGAACTGTTGCTGTCTCGCAATAGAAGAATTCTGGATGAAGACTAATTTTATTATTTTTTTATTCATATTTATTTCAACGCGCTTTCTTAATTAAAAATTTACTACGTAATTAATTGTCCCAAAACATCCGTTAAAATCTTTCTTATGCTGCAAGTTTATGAACAAAATTTGAAGTCCTTCTGCAACAAATATTAATAACTTATGGAGAAAATTAGCTATCGGCGGTTTTTAAAAATCGAATTGTTCAATTGATATTCTCATTTTAATTATAAAACGTTTCAGAAGATCAAAGAATTTTGGGTATAGTAATTTTCTATACAAAAGTAGTTTTTAACATCAAAAATATTAGACATGAAAGTATTTTAATCCCGAGCAACGCCAGGCATAGCAGCTTAAAATCTTTTTGAAATGAGCCGATAATTTAGACAGATCTATTCCAGCGGTAAGGCTCAGCAGCAGTTTTTTATGTATTTTTCCCCCTATAAATTATCGAAAATGTAGGTCTAAAACGTTCGTGTGGCCGCGGTGGTCTAGTGGTAAGGTCTCGGCTTTCGGGGGGTTCCAGGTTCGAAACCCGATTCCACTGAAGATCCGCCGTGTATGGGGCCTGTTGCACGTTAAATCATACGTAGTGGTCAAACGTCCTCCCGTTGGTGTGGCGTGGAAGTTTGGAGAGGGGGTGCCAGCTCAGGTGTCGTCCTCTTCATCTGACCGAGGTTCAAAATTTCGAGGTCCGTCCCAAAATAGCCCTCTTGTTGCTTCAAAACGGGACGTTAATATAACTAAACTAAACTAAAATGTTCGCGTCTATTAACGATTACAATATTTTCTCTTCGTAGGTGAGAGTTGGGTAACCGTGTACCCTCGATTCTGCCGCTATTATTTTTCCTATCTAGAAGACGGTTTCTATCGAATTTTGGACAAAATCCGTCTGCCTGTCTGTCTGTCCGCGATCGTGCGAACACAATAACTCAAAAACATGAATAGCTAGATGGATAACATTTGGTACACAGTTTTATCGTCATGAATGTAGGTCCGTATGAAATTTTGGACCAAATCCGTCAAAGGGTTGACTGTCTGTCTATCTATATAATCGCATACTTTTGAACGCAATAACTTCTTTAAAAAATTACTTTGGTAAATGAAATTTGGTATGTGGCCTTCTTACCTTAACGGTAGATTTGTGTCCAATTTTTGTGTCGATCGGTTGAAAAAAAGTCGTTCAAATTGCAAATTTCGTTTTCTTTATCTCACACCCAACCCTATTGGTAATCACGCCGGCTTCTAATTTCATAACCTTTGCACTCGGGGTAAAACTGGGTGCTCCCAATTGGCGTAAGACCGGAACAGTCAGTATTGATGATTCCTCCGATTAAGACGATAAAAACACATCAGACGTTGAATGCTTATATTTTAATTATTTATTTTCTAATTTAAATAAAGAAGAAGGGTTTATCCAATGTGAAAACTGTCTTTAGCTGTTCACGCGAAAGCTTCAATGGCGCGGAGAAAGAAGACAAATGCTTTACATGTGAATTTCGTAACTAATATTCTTAAATTGTCATATAAAATAAAAATGATTGCAACTTTTGCACTGAAAATCGAATTTTCCTAATTTCTCATAACGTTAATATATGTACCTGGTTTTATACCGTTAGTGGGATAAAATCGAGTAATGTGACTTTTTTTTTATTGAAAAATCATTGGTAAACCAGTGGGAGTGGCCTCCCCTAAACTTTCTCGTATACTGCTCAAAAATTTGTCATTTCCCCTCCCCTTGCGTGGATTAAAAAAATCGAACCTACTGTAATCCAGGATGCAACGAATATCAGAAAGTGTTTCATTGCAGATTATAGTGATTGTAAAATATTTAAGTGAGGCATCTCTTTTAATATGATTCTTATGTATTAAAACTTAGCAATATTTATTTTCCATCACATTCCCGGAAGATCCGCTATTATACGAGCGAGTGAAAACAAAACGGGAGATAAAAACATATCTATCACAAACTCCGTCTCAAGGACAAGTGACGTAATCCTCCCGCTTGGTACCAGAGATAGCTAAGTAGGCATGCGCGTGGAGATGGTTTTGAAACGAAGGCTTAACAAGTATGCGATTATACAGACCGACAGACAGTCAATCCGTTGACGGATTTGGCCCAAAATTTTATACGGACCTACATTCATGACGATAAAACTGTGTGCGAAATTTTATCCATCTGGCTATTCAAGTTTTTGAATTAACGCGTTCGCATGACTTCGGACATACAGACAGACAAACTTCCAGTTGACGGATTTTGTCCAAAATTTGATAGAAACCTACAAATTATGTTTAAAGACCACATACCAAATTTCATCCCCGTAGCTCTAATAGTTTTCGAGTTATCGTATTCACAGACAGACAGACATAATTGCAAAATTGTGTTTTTCGGAATCAGGGAGGTCTAAAACGTGGAGATTCTTCAAAATCTCGAGTTCGAATTTTTTGACGATTACAATACCTTTTCTTTGTATACTTCGTATACGAGAAAGTAAGAAAGTGTTGAAACTGTTACTTTTTTGGAAAGATATATTGTACTCCGATAAACAATGAATATTTTAATAAAATTTAACATGTTCTATGTCGAATATTTTAGCTCCAACAGGCCTTTGAATCTTGGCTACTCGGTTTTACCATTACCCCCTGTATAAGACCATCTTCCCCTATAATAGGAAAAAAATATCTCGTATTTCAAATGAATACACATGAAACTATTCAATACTTGAACATAATACTTTTTCGAAACCTCGACTTGATGAATTTTGACTTTTAAAAATTATAGTACAATTTTCTAAGAGATGCACCCAATTGTTGTTACCAATTCTGAGGCAGAAAACTTGCTCAACTAATTCACACTATGAACACATTATTAGGAAATAAAGATGTGCATATAATGAAGTCACATAGTAGCATATCTCTACTAATAATAAAGGAGAATGTGTGTGTGTTGGCCCTCGACAGGGCAGACCGCTAGACCTAGAGCTACGAGATTTGGCACAAGCATACTTTGAAGGTGGGAATATTCACCTCGGGGCCCTTTTTTGAAATTTTAATTAATTAAAAATTAAGCTAAATTTTGGCGTTTTTCCTCAATAACTTCCGAAAATATTACAGCACAAAAATTATCTTTTCAATGATATCAATAAACTTGTCGTGCGATTTTTTCTCTAATTTTAATAAATTTTTAAAAATATTTTTTGGCATAATTTACAACAATACTTTTCATCATTGCAACGCATTTCAAACCGCTTTCATTGTTTAAACAAATATTTAAAAGCGTATTTCTCTTTCATTGCTGTAATCCGAGATAATATCCTAATACATTTTGCTTTCATATTTTATTTCATCAAAATTTTTGTGAAATCTGTAAACCAAGTTCTCCGAGATAATGCTCTGCTTACTTTAAGAAATATATCCATTAAGCTGAATGAAGTTTCTCTTCCATTGTTGAAGGTTTAGAAAACATCTTACTGGATTTTACTTTCTTCTTTTATTTGATCAATTTTTCTGTGAAATCTGTAAAGGAAGTCCTCAAGATGATAGGTATATAATGAAATAATCCAGTAAACTGAAAGATTATCTTTGCTATGTTTTAATTCTTTTTATCAGCGTGTTTTAAGCCAATTAAATCAAATGCGCATTTTACGTTAACGTAGATGATGAACAGAACAAGTGCAGGGCTACGAAAAGAACGCGGGTTAAATGTCTATAGCAATTTGAAGTTTAGAACTACTCTGTAAGGGAATTATTAATATAAAAAAATGCATAATATATTCAGTTGAAATTTTATTTTCGGCTACCGAGCTGGTCGCCGAAGACGGCTAGTTATAAAATAAATGTCTATATTACAGCTGAGAGTTAGATGTTAAAGAGTAACATTATTTCAAATGAAAATGCAATAGGAGGTTTGTTAGTTACTTTTTAACTTTGGTATCGAATAGCGGGATATTTTCCCATTACCTTGGAATTCTTTTAATGCACATTAGAAATTTTTAGAATTTTAGTTTAAGTTTTATACAAAGTCAGCAAATGATGCTAAGCTACTAGTCTATTAATCAGCGACTGATTAATGTTAATGATTGTTTTAATGCAGAATTTCGAGATGAAAATACTGATTTGCTTGCGGTAGAAATAAAATAAATGTTCCACTATTAGTTAATGATTTAGAATTCTAGTCAAAGTTTCATTCTAATTCGAGCCGATTTTTTCAAATATTTCCAAAACTTCGAAGTTATAATGACGTAAATTGGAACACAGAAGAGAAATATCAAATTATATATTTTTCGTTTGTTTTCTTAACTTTTAGAACCCCTCTCCCGCCACACAAACACACATATCTTTCTCAAAAAAACATTAATCCCTCCTCTTTTAAAGACAATCCCCCCCCCCCAGTTTTGAAATGACAGTTATTTCGTTTTTAAAATATTTCAGCTGTACAGAATATCTGTGTGATAGATAAATTGTATTTAATTTACAGTAGAGTCTCTCTAATCCGACACTCCCACTAGTCCGACGCACCTGTTGGAACATGTTATTTGGTAAAGATTCATTCTTTCCTGTTAAAACTTGAAACCTTCCCCCTTACAACACAATGCAGTTTATATTTTTCTTTGGACCCTCTATAGCCTGAACGCATATTTACAAACCCTACCCTGATAGAACTGAGGCAGGAAATCAGCCAATATCATTGGCTACGAGGGGCTGTGACGTCATTTTCAGCTCTCGCACGTAGCGTACGGCAATCATTACAAAACAAGAGTCGACTAAATAAAATTACGACGTAGGTACTTACTGTAGATCAAAATTCGCGAAATCCAAGCAACGAAAACATAAACTAATTCGAAGTCCGCATTCAATGGCTTGTTTTGTTATAATTTTCGTACGAGAGCAAAGAATGACGTCATCGACTCTGGGAGAAGCGAGCCAATCATATTGCCCGATTTCTTGCCTCGGTTCTATCAGGGTAGGGTTTGTAAATATGCAGCCTGAACACTCTCTATGGGACAGGTGTCCGGTCCCATATGTGTCGGATTAGAAAGAGTCTACTGTATTTTAAAACAATACCACTAGGCTGCCAATGTTACCCTGGGTTTTGAACGGGACCTGCAAGATGATATTTATCAAGAGAATACATTTTTAAGAAGCTACTTTATCTTTCAGTGGGACAAATTTTTTAATTCCGAAGCCAGACATGAAATTTCCTGTTTTTCAATCAAATTAAATGACCAGCATATGACTTTTACTACTAGTTTTACTAACAGAAATTTAAGTGAATGTTGATGTGACGATTCTGCTGACGAAAAAAAAAAAAAAAATCTAAGCTCCACATACACACTTCCCTCCTCGCCCACTTCACTCGCTAACACTCTTCCAAAATATCTTCTTCAAAAGAAATCTAGCCTTCTGTCAAGAGAAAGTAAATAATCAATCAACCAGATGTGTTTCTGTTGACGTAACACAAACCGAAACCGAAACCCATAGACAGCCAATGAGATCGCCACCTTGTGTGGGAATGAGGGAAAAAAAAGAAAAAGAAATTAAAAAGAGTATCTTTTTCTCGTTTAGTTGGCTCCGTGCCAGCCAGAGCCCCGAGTATGATTTCACATGCAGCAGACACAAATAAATGGCGGATCTTCATCGTAACCGGGTTTCGAACCTGGAGCCCTTCGAACCCGAGGCCTTACAAGTAGGCCACCGCTGTCCGTGAAATGAAAAACTATGTGAAAGTGGAAACTTTCGAAAGGCATTGTGCTCCTATATGACAATAAGAGACCGCATGCGAGAAAACTAATGAGGGATCGTCTGAGAAAGTTTAAGAGGGAAGTGTGGGATGACCTCCTTATAGCCTAGATCTTTCACCTTGCGATTTCCATGTTTTCGATCCCATGAAACAACACCTTACAAAGCGACGATATTACCTCGGATGATGAGGTGAAAGCTGTGGCCCAACAACGGTTATTAGATTTTGGACGGGAATTCTTCGCAGAAAGTGTAGAAAAATATGCACCACGCCTCGAAAATTCTTTAAATAAAAGGAGTTGATTACGTCGAAGAGTAGCTTTTGTATGGTGTTTTAGTGTGCATATATCGTTATTGTAAAATATCAGTATTTAAACTTTAGTGTGCATATAAATTATTGTAAATTATTAAAACTTTTTTTCTTGTCAGGCTGTGCAATTAACTTTTTGACTGCCCCCTGGTATATGAGAAAGTCGAGAAGAGAGCAGTCCGCTGGCTTCATCAGAAATTAGATATATTTAATATAAAACTACATGCTCTATCTGCACTTTGTCAGTAATTGATATAACTTTACATTAATTATCTGGGATAGTAGCGTTGCTAGGTTAAATGGCGCCCGGGTCGAAATATAACTTTTCCACCCCTCCCCCCATTATCATCTGCTTTTGTAAATGGCGCCCAGGACATGGTATTCCTGTCCTGGAATATCCTGTTCTGGAATTCCTGTCCTATTTTTTCTTGACTTAAACATATAACGTTTTGTAAACATGGCCAATGCCGTAGCAAGGACAAGTGGAACCTGAGAATGATATGATTTTTCTTCTACCCCAGTCGTCATTATTGGCTTAACAAGCGACAATGGCGCCCGGGCCATGGTATTTTTTCTTGATTTAAACATATAACGTTTTGTCAATATGGCCAGTGTCGTAGCAAGGACAAGTGGGACCCCGAGAATGATATGATTTTTCTTCTACCCCAGTCATCATTATTGGCTTAACAAGCGAAAATGGTGCCCGGGCCATGGTATTTTTTTACTCTATCTCATCATATTTTTCTTTAAAAATGGGATAAATGCACTAATGTTTCGATTCAGTGGCGCTCCCTAAAACTGGGACCCGGGGCATCTACAACCCGTGGCCCCCCCCCCCCCGGTCGCTACGCCATTGCCCGAGGAAAACTGTATGTGTTATAAATTATTAAATCCACTTTTTTCCGGTTAAGGGCCATTGTCGTGTCCTTTGTGCGTAACTATAATTACATGTTCTCTAATCCTTAATGTCAGTCAGTGGTTATGGAATTATATTTTAAAGGAGGAAAAAAATATCCACTTCATCTCTGATTTAACTACCTGTATCTAGCAATACTGTAATTATCAGTAATGAAACAGTTGTTTTGAAATTGATGTTGTATTGCTTATACACGTCTTTAAAATATGAGGTAAATTTTAAGAGGAAACCATTTGAAGTATACAAGGAAAATTTCTGTCAGTCACTTCATTTTAATTCTACAATTTCCTGATTCATCCGATATCAAAACGTAAATTTAATAGTTTGGAGCTAACATCATTCAAGTTTTATGGCGCAAACATTTTTATGTATAAATAATTATTACTTTGTTCTGTCTTCAGTGAAACAAAGAAATAATTCGCTATCAGACGGAAATCCGTAAATTGTGATGAGAGCTTTGAGAGAGAGTGAAAGATAGATGAAATAAATTTGGAGTTTATCAGATATTTCAATGAAAATTTATAAATAAAATATAACTTTTCAAGGATGTTGGCGGGCTCCATAAATAACGAGAAAAACTACTTGCATTTGAAACTAAGCTCTTGAAATTTATACAGTTATCGTTCCTGAACAAGGATTTGAACGATAAATAAAAGAAAATCATCTCTCTTTTCATAACTGAAAAAATCAAGTCTTGTTAGTTGAAGTCATTCTTTGACAGACATAAAGGCAAGCGATTCTTTTCTTATGGTTAAAAATTTCAAGGTCCTTGCCAAAACAACCCTCGTGTTGGTTGCTTCAAAAAGGGACTTCAGTGCAAACCAAACTAGACTAAACCCATACCGTGATTACAATTTTTTCAAATACTTTAAATAAAAATTGATTATGATCGTCTTTTTTTTATAACTGCCATAGAAAAATCCCATAAAAGCAAATTTTAGATTTTAAGTGAGATATTTTGCCGAATTGTATCCGTTTGGTGTATGGAAATTTTTCAGTAAAATTTTTATTTGATAGTGTTATAATAATGAGTTAATACTGCATAGATAAATTTTGGTTATATAAATAACAACCATTATTCAAAAAATTTCCAGGCAATAAAAATCCTGTTTTGGCTTTTGATGTCTTTTCTGGCAAATTTTTCAATGAGTGTGTTTTTAAATTTGACTTTAAATTTATTCTTACAAAATAATGTAGTCTTCACGTAGTTTATACTTCTAGTTCATTCTAGAATTTGTGTCTCACCGAAACAGCTTGATCAGAGATTACTTCACAGTGCAAATGATGGTATCCTAAGCAGCTCCAATGCCATATTTTTAAGTAAAATCAGAGAAGACTACAATAAATGAGTCGCAAAAGTAACTTGTGCTTCTTGCTTATTCT